>JBBCBC010000003.1:20484987-20785826 GCA_037126765.1 Stenogyne calaminthoides
TATACAAAATAAAAGACTCAAACTTAGTAATCATGAAAACTCGACTTACTTATGGCATTATAGAACTTGATCATGTAAACGAGAAAATAATTGCAAGGTTAAGAAAGTTAGACTACTTAACCCCATTCGATTATGAGTCTTATGGAGATTCTGAATCTTATCTCATGGACAAGATGATCAACAAACCATTTTCTGGGAAAGGGGTGCATGCCAAAGAAGTTCTAGAGTTGATCTACAACGATGTTTGTGGACTATTGTCCACTCTAGTTAGGGGTCATTTCGGATACTTCATCACTTTTACTGATGATTTCTCAAGATACGGATACGTGTATCTCATGAAACACAAATTCGAATATTTTGAGAAATTCAAAGAGTTTAAGGCTGAAGTAGAGAAATAACTCGGTAAGAGTATCAAGACTCGCCGATCAGATCGATGAAGTGAATACCTTAGCCATGAATTCATTGATTACTTGAAGTTACATGGAATCTAGTCACAGTGGACTCCTCCCGGAACACCTCAGATGAACGGTGTGTCCGAGCGGAGAAATAGAACCCTGTTAGACATGGTGAGGTCCATGATGAGCTTTTCCTCTCTTCTGACATTCTTATGGGCGTTACAAACCTCAATCTACATTCTGAATAGGATTCCATCTAAATCGGTTGAGCATATACCATATGAACTATGGTATGGTAAGAAGTCAACTTTTACACATATCAAATATGGGGTTGCCCCATGATTGTGAAAAAGATGCTTACCAACAAGTTGGAATCCAAAGGTGAAAAGGGTTACTTTGTGGGATATCCTAAGAAAACTAAAGGACATTACTTCTATCTACCGGAGAAACAATCGGATTGTTTTAAAGCGCACTAAGTTCCTCGAAGAAGACTATGTCTTTAAGAACAAGGTCGAAGATGATAGAACTTGAAGAAATTCAAGAACCACAAATTAACAAAGAGATCGATATCTTGTCAAAGCAACATGACAAGGAATCAAAGGAGCATTACAATCTTTTCACGGTGGGAGTCTTTCACTAGGTGATCGCTTTTTCACCCCGGGGAGCGTAATTGAGTTGGCTTGCCTGTCATGCAAGAACCTCCAAGTGGGGTTTGAATGAGAACAACATAGTTCAAACTCCCGCCCAAGAGGCATCCAAAATGTAGCTCTTGAGGACTCTCCTGACATTGATGAAATTGATGCACCACAAAATTTTCACGATCGTAATGTATAGCCCCGCACAACCACAAATTGAAGTCAATTAGAATCGTGAATCGACCATTAGATACGGTTACCTCTTGGAGGAACTCGATAATATGGACATACCGATAAGGACGATCCTAATACTTATTCCGCAATATCGATATTGATTCAGGGAAGTAGCATGAAGCCATGAAATCCGAGATGGACTCGATGTACACCAATCAAGTCTAGGACTTGGTTGAGTTGCCTAAAAGGGTTTAGACCCATATGTTGCAAATGGGTCCTCAAGTGAGAGACCGATGCAACAAAGTACAAACCTACAAAGCTAGGATGGTGGCGAAGGGTTACAGTCAACGCGAAGGCATTGACTATGATGAGACTTTCTCACCAGTAGCAAAGATCAAGTCCATTCAAATTTTACTTGCGATTGCAGCACACTATGATTATGACATTTGACAGATGGATGTCAAAACAATTTTCCTCAATGGAAACATTGATAAGGAAGTGTTTATGACTCAACCGAAAGGTTTTACGCCTAAGACAAATTCTAATCTAGTATGCAAGCTAAAGATATCCATTTATGGATTAAAGCAAGCTTCTAGGAGTTAGAATATCCGATTTGATGAAGTTATCAAGTCCTTTTGACTTCATCATTAATTCGGAAGATCCTTGCGTTTATCGTAAACGCAGCGGGAAGAATATTATTTTCATAATCGGGTATGTCAATGACATATTAATTTTGGGAAACAATATCCTGTTAATGCAGTTTGTTAAAGATTTGTTGTTAAAGACCCTCATGATGAAGGGTCTTGTGGAGCTCAAGAACATCTTAGGGATCAAGATCCATAGGGATAGATCCAAGAGGATGTTGAGGTTGTCACAGTTCACCTATGTAGACAAGGTGTTGAAGCGTTTTGCGATGGAGAACTCTCAGAGAGGATCTCTATCGGCAAATCATGAGATAAAGCTATCAAAGAAGGATTGTTCTTCCCGTTGAAGTTCTATATCAAGCACATGAAAGATGTCCCACATGTATATGCAATTGGGTCAATCATGTACGTCATGACTTGCACTAGGCCGAACGTGGCCTATGCTATCAACATCACTAGTAGATGCCAAATGTAATCCAAAGTAGTCTCATCGATTGTTTGCCAAGACCATTCCAAGTATCTTAGATTTAACTAAAGAATGTTTTTTGTTGTCTATGGTGGACAAAATAAACTAGTAGTGATTGGTTGTTTACATTAAGTTTTCAATCCGATCGTGATGATTACAAATCACAACCAAAGTTACGCTTTCACTCTCAATAACGAGGCGGTCGGGTTGGAATAGTTCCAAGCAAAACAACCAAGGATTCAACAATCGGTTGAGTATATTGTTGTATCGTAAGCCTCAAAGAGATCTGGCCTCAATTTATAGTTCTTAAGAGAACTAGGGGTAGTTCCGAGTGTCAGTTGTCTAATAAAGTTGTATTAAGACAACGTTGGTGCGAATGCGCAAGTAAAGGAACCGAGATCAATAAAATGTAAAAACAAAGCATGTACCTAGACTTATCATTTGATCCGAGAGATCATAAGGATAGAGAAATGGAATTAAAATGTATTCCCACATATTTAATTTGGAAGATCATTTCATCAAAACACCGAAAGTGTTCATGTAAACACTAGACATTTGATGGTCTGGGGTTGACATGTGTAGGTGATTGACTCTAGTCCAAGTAGGAGATTGTTAGTGTTAGTGTCCTAGAGACAATCTATTGTAAGGACATAATACTCGATGATATTCAGTTTGGTTTAATATTATAGTTCACTAAATATTAATGTATGACAATACACTTGTCTGAATATTATGTTTGATTGTTTGCATTAATTCATACAAGTGTTCCCATGAGTCATTGCCGTCATTGAGATTGTGAGAACTCAGATGACTTAAGCATGATTCTCAAATAGCCCCGATCAAGGATCATCAAGAATGGGATATTGATGATACAATAGAGATTGGTGTACGATCTGCATCATACTCTTAGAGAGTGTAGTAAGATCTCACTTACCACGAGATACTAGGTATCTCATGATGGATGCACAAATACCTTAGAGGGTATTGGTATACCCATCCGAGAAATCGTTTGATGTATTTCCACTATATATGTCTACGGGTGTCTCGGTTAGTGGGAGCGATGTGATACTCCTTTTGACTTGAGGTCAATACGCACGACATGTGTGGGATGATGAACTTTGACCATGACTGACGCTTGCACCCATCTATGGGTAGATATGGCTTGGATTGGGTTCATCACGAAGCGCATGTGCGTGGTAGTTGAGCCAATAATATGATTCATTCCTCAATGTGAATTTAGAGAGAATACTCATCTTCTCATCATAGTTGGATCAAAGTCATTGGCCGATGCACGTCAACTTAGACTTTGTGGCTAAGTGTGACATACATGATCAATTAGTGATTAGAGATAATATGATTAAGTTATTTGAATAGACACTTCATCATGTTCAAGACTTAATCGAGTATTCGCGAATAAAAGGAGGAAATCGTAATAGCCCATGTTTCAGTTACAGGTAGTTGCACGTTTCTCGCAACGTACCTCATATATTGAGAATGTCTGATTTATTGTATAGGGTTCAATTAAGAACGTTAGTTTGACTAATCGCTCGATATATGAGGGCATATGGGTCACACAACAAGTAGTTCCCTTTTACGGATTATAGTTGATTTATTAAATGTTAAATTGGATTTAATATTTAATTTATGGAGAATTAATTAATAATAGATTAATTTAAAATTAATTATTATTAATGTTTAATTAAATTGGATTTAATTAAATAGGATTCTCAATAATAATATATGGAATATTATTATAAGATTTGATATAAATGGAATTAAATCTGTAGAGATTTTATATGTGGAGAATAAATCTAAGAGATTAATTTTATTAGGATTTTTCCTAATAAAGGTTAGCTTAAGATTTAAGTTGGGTCTTCCCTATGTATATGAGCTCTTGGGAATTCACAAATAACGTTAATTCATTATTCTCTCCATAAGATTTAGAGTTAGAATTTTCCTAGCAAATTCATCTCGGGATTCAACGCTGGCAAAATTCGTGCAAGTCCGTGATTGGGGATTACGTGGATACCATAGTAGAGAAATATGCTTACGATTTACTGTAAGGTTTCTCTTTATGTTTATACGTATTTAATTATGCAATTACGTGTTCGTTGTTGATGAACTGTTTATTTCCGCTGCGCATGTATTACGTGTTTACGTGCCTCTAAATTCCAACATTCTCGAAGAAGAGCCTCTGAAATTTTGGATTCTATTTCTTATATTTTTTCTTGCATTTTGCCTAAACTTGATGTTCAGAGATTGTATCGAGAACAAATATTTCCCTTGTCATATTCGTGAAATTCTTGTAGTTGGTTTTGATAATTAAATAGTAGTTTATATTCTTGTTGACCGATGATGTAGAAGGAATGAGTGAAGAGAATTGATTCAAAATAATAATAATAGTAATATACAAAAATCGGCCTATCATTATTGAATAAAAACTCAAATTCTTGGCCCTTGTAAATTGTATCCATCAACATACGGAGACATAAAAATCTGGTGAAAGTGAAGAAATTCAAAGGATGGTGGATTATTTAAAGGGACTTGTTTCACTTCATGTACAACTTTTCAAGTTCATCTTGAAACTTGGTCTTCAACTGCCCCCTCTTCAATTTCATAGACGAAGTACCCAGCCCAGATTATGGTGTTGTCCACGGCAGTGGCAATAACACGAGTTTTGATGGAGTTTCAAACTTATTGAATTTTGCTTCTTTTGTTGCCTGCAACATTGAGCATGGTCAAGATACAACATTAAGCACGCATATTCACCTGTCACTAATATATAATATATATAACCCAGCAGCGTGGTCATCTCAACAACAGATGTGTCACTAGTAACAAGATTCTCAACAGTAAGACACACTTGATTTTGTTCAAATGCCCCTCAATAGCCTTAGTTCCTTGATTGAATATTAGAAACACGGAGATGCTACATTGTGATGAGAATCAAAAAAATTAATACGGCGATGCAGTTCAATTGCATTTAACACAGTGCAATCGCCCTACTGCAAAAGGCGAACACTTCAAAAAAAAAAATCATACGTTGGATCAACGATCCATTGGTATTTAGAGGATTGCCTGATCAACAATATGCATTTTAAATTATCATGTACACAACTTTTGAGTTAAATTTTGATCATTTTTAGTATTGGTTGTCTTAAAGAAAGTATTGATACTTTTGAATTCATAAGCAATACTTTAAAACCAAAATATGATACTCTCGTACCATAAATTAATACTCGATATTTTGTAACTAGATAGTCAATTTTGAACGAAACATTGATACTCTTGAATAATGAAAAAATAGACTCTACGTTTTTTATGAATTACAATGTGATACTATTCTAATAAATAAAGATACTCTTGGACAAGTATGTGATACCCTTGAATCTTTAACTGATACTCTCCCTATTTTGTACTTGGAGAGTGACATTATTCCAATATATGTGTTAAATAAACATGTGGATACATATATGCTTTTAACAAGAAAACAATTTCAATGCTAAACTTCTATGACCAGATGTGTATATCACAAAATAGAATAAAAACACGTGTACACTAGTGAAGCCACAAAAAAAGTACATATATATATATATATATTAAAATCACAAAAGATAGTTATTTTCAGTTCTTGAGGCACTTAAGCTCTCAATAAGACTACAACACATTAGAGCGCCACCTTGGGATTATATGTTATAATTAACGATCTTACATGGTCATACTCGTTCAGATCCACCAACACATTCTTCAATTGTCTACTCAATTATATTTTTTCCACACCAAACTGTTTTTCTCTAAGTGTCCTGCCGATCACCACCAAGTATTCCACCATTGACTGCAACAAACTTCGACTATATACAAACAAAATGATTGCATTAATATAACAACCTGCAATCTTTTTATATGTTCTGTTGTTGCTTCCCACTGCAATACATTAAATCAGTTGTTTCACACTTCATAAAAATAATCATTTGGTAGATGGTAATATACAGTTAATAACAAACGTAGTAAAAGTCCACATAAACAAATAATCAAGTATATTGCAGGTGGAGGCGAAAATTCTTTCAAGGTCATGGAAAAAAAAACAATATAGTGAAGAAGAAGCAAAGCAAACTCAATATACTCAGAATAAGAATTAGTGACGCTTTTTCAGATTTTTTAAAAAAAAAGGTACTCTTGAGTTGAAAAATGACATCCTTAGATAGAAAACGGATACTCTGGAACAAGAAAGTTGCAGTATATGTTTTAAATCAACTAAAAAGGTAACAAACAGATGTTGCCGTAATCCTGAATCTCATTGTATGAAATAATTATAAAGGTATCATCTTCTTCAACTTCAAATATGACTGTCAAATTTGAGAGTTAATCTAGAAAATAACACATAGAAATCAGACCTTCTAAAAGCTAGAAGCCTAGAACATATATCACACAATTTATCTCTGTTTAAATTCTTTGTTGCAAGACCTTGGCATAAAAAAAAAAAATTCATCTTTCACCAGAATCCCTCTGCAATATCAGGAATTGTCAAAACATCAGCTTCACCTGAAGAAATCATTCGCCATCAATAATAAAGACTTATCCTAACATTTAAAATTCAACGATGAGTAACATATACGTACACCATTGCTAATGTCCAGAGACTAATTTTCCCTTGTAATACATCATCAAAAAAATTCATTTTCACGTAAATTATACCAAAAATTCAAATAGATGCACATCGTCTTAAAAATTAGAACTTAACAAACTTCAACACATATAAAGTGACCAGGAAATTCACCTGGTTGGAAATTGGTGAGTCGTCGTAGTAGTGGACTCTAGTAAGATGAAAACGAAAACATCATAAATCCTACACCAACAGATGAAGAATTGTCTCCAATTATTGTAGATTCAAGTCTTATTAATGCAAAATTCCTCCTCTATTTTTGGATTCAAATGTGCTCCATCGAATTTCCATCGTTTCGATGCCTATGATTTGGAGGTCTGGAGCAGAGATCATTAATAATTAAGAAAGAAAGAGTTAGCAAATGAAGCTACCGTAGAAATGAGTTCGGAGGATGGAGAGCTCGTCTTTCTCGCTGGAGTTTTTTTCTCACCGCCGTTGTCCCACGGGATCAACAAAATTGTGTTAATTTCTTATCCTGCTTTATGTCTCAATTTGGGGTAATCAGGGGCACATTGGAGATTTTGTCTAATAGATCAAAATTGGTATAATATGGGTCAGGTGTGAGATCCGCCTCATACATAAGACCGTCTCAAACAAGAGTGTCTCAATATTAAAACTCTTTTCCTTGGTATATGTGGCGTTAAATAAAGACAACAGAGGAGCTTCTCGTGTTAATGAAATCATTTGTTAGGGTGAGCAAAAAAAGAAATTAAAAAAGATGAATCCAACTAATATAAAATTCGTTCAAATTTTTATTTAAATAATTTAGAGTAACACTAGTATGAACCACTATACATTAATTCTATCATCAATATATATAAAAACTATCACTGTTATGCATAAAAAAAATTCACTCTTTGAAAATATAAAATATTTATATTTTTAAATAGTGAGAATTTTTGTGCATAACAGTAATTATTTTTATGCATAACAATTATAGTTTTGACACATAACAGTGATCCTATAAAAAATAAATTTACTGTGAACTCGGGTTCACACAAATTTTTGTCAATAATTTAAAGTTAATTCTAAATTCAAAAAATTTTGATATTTGGTTTCGGAATTATATTTTTAGGAAAAGAAAATTCCTGCTAAACAGAAAAAATTAATATTTATACATTTAGTGTTTTTATATTTTTTAATAATTTAAAATCAAAATTTGAATTTTAACATTTTTAAATCAGTTCTAAATTAAAAAATCATAACTACACCACAGTATAATATATTATGACACTACTAAAAAAACACACACACACACAAACACAAACACAAACACTCATCCTAATATATCAAGATTTCAAAGCTCCTATGAAAATTTTGAAAAGTCAATTTGTGAAAAACTACTTAAAATTCAAAACAAACATCAACTAAGTATAATAATGTGTGTTCAACCCATGAGACACAAAGAAGAAGTGTGGTTAATTTGCTTTCAGCAACTACAAAATATATAGATATGCAAAACAAATAATATATATGCACATATTTTGGTTTATATAGTTTATGTGTTGTTAACAACTTAATACCTATTTTTGCATATATTTTGTTTAATTTGGGTGCTTATATATACATCCATTCTTCATATATATTATGCAATTTAATATAGAAAAAGTTTATTTAAATTTTCAGTTTTTCAGTTCAAAATCAAACCAATCAAGAATTTCGGTTCGATTTGTATTCAGTTCCGCTATAATTTCTGTTTTAATTCATTGTAAATTATTAAAAGAAAACTATGGTTTTCGTATTTCTTGGTCCGGCTTGAGGATCCAACCAATCGATGCTTACCCTACTTATTATTTATCACCAATAAAATCAGCTACCAAGTAGCAATAATCTTTTCTATTCTCAACAGAAACAAAATAATCGCTCCTTTGCCTTTGTTATCATTATTATTATGACTTTTTTTAGGTAATTTAAAACTTGTACGATTGTTAATTTTGAGAATTATAAACTCTTCAAAAGAATTTGAAACATAAACTTCTCCATAAAAGTGTCTGTAAGCTGTCAAAACATAATTCGGTGGATTGTTTCTCTTTTTTTTTAATAATATTAATATTCAACGTATATTAATTAAAGGTTAGTTGTAAAAATAGAAAATTAGTACTTTTTCATGTTTTTTTAATTCTATCGTGAATTTTTTATTTTTTCAATTAGAAATGCTATGTTTATAGTATTATTTTGTAATTTGATATGCAATGAAAATTTTAGGTTTTTTTAGTTGACGTGGCAACTCGAGTCGTTCAAGTCTGCCACTTTAGTTGTCACATGAAACACCACATATGGCCTCAATTAGGGATGAGTGAATTTTTATCCATTCATTCACTCTCTCTCTCCTCAACGTCACTTCCACATCATCTATTTTTAAATACCTAAGTTTTTAAACAAACTTTCATAATAGTTCATTTAATCATTCATTCATTCACTATTTATGGGTCTCACCATGACTTCATCACACTTTATTCATATTATAATATAATTTAAAAGAATTATAATTATTTTCTAATATTGATAGTATTATTAATCAAAATTATTAAAATAAAAGAGTAATTAATTATAAAATAATTCCAAATAAACAAATTTGAGAAAGTCTAAGTAGAATATTAAATTAAACATTTAATTGAAAAGGTATGAAGAATAAAAACGTAAAACCTCATAGGAAGAGAGTGGGAAAAAAGACATTTAATTGAACACTTGATCTTCAATATATATTAAAAATTTATAAATTTACATATATTAAAAAGCTTAAATAAAAATAAAAAATGAAAAGATACTCTATTTTATGTTATCACATTCACATGTTTATGAAAAAGGGAAAAAAAAGTGGAACGGTCATCATTTTCTTAATTAATCCTAAAAAAATTAAGTTACTTTTGAATTGAAGTATTGATATTATATATCTTACAGACTTTGAAATACTATTGATATTTAAAATCAATCCTATTTAAACCCCATTATTTTATTAATTTTAAATGGTAATGATGTGTGCATGAGAGTGACGTGACCCAAAAATGAGTCTCAATTATTGTTAAATAAACAGGTCTCAATTGGAGATAATAATAAGGGGGTGTTTGGTCTTAAAGATAAATTGGAATTGGAATTGGAATTGGAATTTGAATTGGAATTGACATTGGAATTGGCATTTGGAATTGAAATTGGTATAACATGTTAATGCATTACTGAATAGTGCCTAAGGGGTAGAGAAAATATCGAAAATACCAGTATACCACATTTATCATACCGAAAAATATCGATTTTATCGAAAATTTTGTTATACTGAAATTTTGATACGATATGGTACCGTATCGAAAATTTCGGTATGGTATGGTACCGTATTAAAATTTCGGTACGATATCGGTATGAAAATATAGAGAATTTCGGTATTCAGTATATACCAAAATATTTCGGTATACAGAAGATATTCCCGGTATACCGAAAATACCATATTGAATCATACTGAAAGTACCATTTTGATACGGTATATGTCGAAAATTCGGTACGGTACGGTATACCGAAATATCAGTATGCAATATTGATATATCGAAATTTTGGGTATACCGAAATTCTGGTATACCGAAAAATTTCGATACGACATCCGTATGCATTTTTTGGTATCAAAATTAGATATTTTCGATAATACCGTACCGATTCATTCCTAGTAAAACCCAACAGTGTAGCATAGAAAATTAATAATAGCACATACGCAAAATAATGATATTAAAAAAAAAAATTAACATGAGCCCAAATTCACGATAAATTTGCATGGAGTCAAAGGGTCGACAGAGGAAAGTTCCGAGTCATAGCCACATGAAGCATACATGAAGCGGATAAGGGAGTAGTAGACACCACATCAGACTTTAATTTTATAACCATTAAAATGAACTTTTCATTTTGAAAATTATTATAGTGAGTAGCTTCCAAATATTGAAATTACGAAAATGTAGACATTTGAATGTATCATATCATACGACCGCACGTTTTTGGAATGGATAAAAACAGGGAGTTGGAGGTGAGTCAGCAGACAGATTTCCACGTCATTCCCACATTATTAAAATCGTTATTAGCTGTTCTCACGCCAATTCATTTCCCCTGTCAAATTACGCACCATTTCCGTATATATATACACAATTCCCAATTTTTGATTAAGCAAGCTCCTGTGTAAATTCACAATTTTCTGGGTTCTCAATTTCTCCCTCTTTCTCTCTCAATCTAGGCCTCTGAAAATTGCCAATCATCCCATTGTTGCAGTGTGTTGGAGGAAACTGTAACGTTTGTGGGAATCCTGAGAGAGATTGGCTGCTGGAAAATACGTTCTCTTGTTTCTAACTAAACAGAATTATTGTTTTTTGTTTGTTGATCGCAAGAATTGTAGAAGATCGAGAGTTTTGAGGGAGGATGTTGTTGTTATGGTAGGATGATTTGAGAATCGAGAACGACGATTCACGTTTTCGTGTTCGTTGCATTCTCTGCCCTGTTTTGACCTAGAAAAGATTTAGAAAGGTAATTTGGGAATCGGGAATGTCTTTTTCTGAAACGTCTCCTAATTTTTGAAACGAATCCCCAAATTGTTGTTGATATTAGGCATTGTTGAATTTAATTTTGATGTCGATGGGTGAAAGCGATTCAAGTTTGTCGTCATTCTGATTTCGATTTAAATTTTTACATGCAATGAATGTGAATGGAATATGAGGTAAAAATATTTAAAACAAAATAATTTGCATCGGACTAATATCACTTGTGATTACAGTCTACAACTTGCGAAATTTCCAGGAAATTCCCTTTTAGGTATTTGATTTCTGTTTTCCAGCTGTAGCAGTAATCCCCAAATTCAATCAATATGCAAGTAGAATGAGTGGAACACTTGATCAGTGTTTCTATAAAATGTTGGCAATTGTATTAGTTTGCAGAATAAATCGTGTATCTAAAACTCATGGCTTTGATTTGTGTTGTTATTGATGTGTTAAAATTGAATTGATGATCTCTATCCTTGTTCTAATATTGTTGAATGTTATAGCAGAAGTATGGATTGCGATAATAAGAGATGTTTAGAGAAAGCATTACCTCCTCTCCCACCTGCACTACCATTGCATTTTCATGGGAAAGGTGGATTAAGAACGAGTGGACGATGCTGTATTCCGAATTCAGTAAATAGTTCATGGGATCGTCTCTTTGACGAAGCTTATGGAGCGGATGTTTCGATTATAACAGATGGTGGTGCTGTCATCTATGCACACTCCGTTATTCTTGTAAGTTACTATATGAATATAGTAGTGATTACATCTAACTAATGTATATGCATATGTGTGTGTATTTGTATTGTTTATGGTTTTGATTTATGAAGGATGAATGCAGGGCAATGCTTGTCCAGTTCTCAAGGCTATGCTGAAGAAATTGAAAAGCTCAGGTCATAAACGACGGCGATCAGTCTCTATTCGTGGAGTTCCATCTGATGCAGTTCGTGTTTTTGTTCGATTCTTGTATTCTTCATGGTAATTTACTTTTCATTTTACGTACATTGATTCATGATTCTTGATTTATTGGAGTAAACACTTAGGTCCATTGGTACGACTGATACAATTTTGATCCGATTTTGACTAAGAAAAACAATTGAAAAGTATTAGTTTATGTGACGAAAAAGTATAAACTTATTAGATTTTAAGTATTAGTTGTATACTGAAAAAAAAATCTTATATTTTTCAACCTACAAACTAATAATTTTCTCCATATTAACTATTACTTCTCGTTATAGATCTCAATTTGTTTCTGAATGAGTTAAACTTTTGGTCAAAATTGAGTCAAAATCGCACTAGTTGCGAGGTTCAACTGGTGTATTAAAATATCCGCTTTATTGTAATGGAAATGCTAGGTAGTATTCTTGATTTGTGATTTTGATTTGGTAATTGAATTTTGTCCTTTAATTATAGCTATGAAGAAGAAGACATGAGGAATTCGCACTGCCTTTATTGGTGTTATCACACGATACGCCGTTGAAGAGATAAAGCGCGTATGTGAGAGTTGGATGGAGACGAAATTGATCAACACGGAGAATGTGATGGATATATTTCAGCTTGCTTTGCTGTGTGATGCTCCTCGTCTCAGCTTGTTTTGCCATCGTTTAATCGCGTCGAGCTTCAAGGCCGTTTCTGCAACGGATGGATGGAACGACATGAAAAAGAGTCATCCAATCCTAGAAAAGGAAATTCGTGCATCTTTCAGAGAAGAGGATAATGTAAGTATTATTATTATTAATGCAATTATTATCTTTTCACCGTGCAATTCAAGTGCATTTTTAAATGATATTAGTTGTTTTGCTAAAAGATATTAGTTGTTTTACTAAAAGATATTAGTTGGTCAAGATTAATTCTTTTCATTGGAAAATATTAGTTGTATACCAGTTTCACCGCAAAATTGTGCACCCAAGTGTTACTCTCTTAACATTTATATAACACGAGCTGAATATAGTTCATTAACTCAATTCATTTTCGGTGTATTTTGCAGAAGCAAAAGGAGAGGACGAGGAAGGAGAATGAGAGGAAAGTTTATGTACAGCTATACGAGGCGATGGAAGCTCTGGTTCACATATGTAAAGATGGTTGTCGAACAATTGGTCCACACGACAAGGTGTTTAAACACGACCACGCCCCTTGTGAGTTTGCAGCTTGTAAGGGTCTAGAAGCCCTGATTCGCCACTTTGCTGGGTGTAAGCTGAGAGGCCCCGGTGGTAATTGCATCCACTGCAAGAGAATGTGGCAAATTTTGGAACTCCATTCTCGTCTTTGCGCAGATTCCGATGTTTGTAAAGTTCCCCTGTGCAGGAACTTGAGGCAAAGGAGAAGGACTCAAAGCAAGAAAGAAGAGGTTAGATGGAGAATTTTGGTGAAGAAAATTGTGAGGTCAAAGAGTATTACAGGAGCACCATACTTTTCGTTGGAACCAAGATAATACAATTCCAATCATTGTATTTCTTCACTAGTATTTGTAGGTAGAAGATCATATATTTAATTTATTAATATATGTATTTTTTTCCTTCTTTTGTTTTGTATTCTTGGGTTGCTCATGCCATGAGTGACATACACAAGATTAGGTCTTTTGTATCTCTTTTAGATAAAATTGATTACATTTAATTAGAAAGTTCTCTTCTTCTTCTTGGCCTTACTGTTTATATGTGGTAATTGGATTTTAAAAGGGAAAACACAATTTTATGTCTATCAAAATTTATTGATCCGACTCATTACTCTGATTTGATTTTAATTGATTATTTTAATTATTCCACATAACGTTATCAAACAAAAAGGTGCCCCAAAATATGTATGGGGACAAATGAGATAGAAGAGTCCACCCAAATATATTTTAGTAGATAACTTTTAATGAGAAATAAAATGAAAAATGATCAATTCACTCTCATCATGTCTATAGCGAAAATGCTGGTTAAAGTTATTCGGTTTGAAAATAAAAACTTTGCTTCATTCTTAACCACTAATTCGAAGAAATTTCAAAATAACTCCACTAATACACTTAATGACGTAGCGGAAGTCTAAACACGAAGAAGATCGCCTTGATACTACGTATAGTAGGTGTCTCACAATATCATTCGATACTCAAAATTCAACAACCCTAACAATGTCTCAAAAACTGGAATAAATAGTGAACTACGGCCCATGCAAGGGTCCAATAAAACCAATGAAATGTACGGACTTATTTAAACATAAATAAAATAACTCACGATAAATAATTATTTCTTGGGCTTGAAGATACGATCATGGGCTTCCACAAAATTAAGTGACGTTGTAGCCACATCATTCTCCCTCACCGCGAGAAGGTTCGACCTCGAACCGGACACATCGTCGTCTTCACCATCATTTTCGCCAAGATAAGGAATTAAATGCTTCACGCTGAAGACGTCCGACTTCACGAAAAGTGTGACTAAGTTTCAAACGGTAAGCATTTGGGTTGATCTTCGCAAGCACTACCAACGGGCCAATCTTCCTCGCCGCCAAATTTGTCAGACTATTCGCTTGTCGAGTACTGCCACACGTCAACACAAATTTCATACAAAATCACCCCTCAAATTCCAATGCCCCCGCCCTCTATTATCCCCGCTTTATAAGCCGCATTCGAGGCCACCAACCCGGTCATACGAGAGCACGATGCATATCCGCCAAGAGCCTCAATCATATCAACAACACGTGAATCCGCCCGAACAGGTGAAGGTAATGACATCAAACTACCGACCACACACGGGATCGAAGCATACACAATCTGAAATGGAGCAAGACTAGTGATACGATTCACAACAGAATTATGAGCAAACTCGGCTTGACTCAATCAAGACATCCCACGAAGAAATGCTCTCCCCACTAGTAACGCAAAGAAGTTGCCCAAAGAACGGTTCACCACTTCGTCCCACGACATCACCGGGATGATAGAACTATCAAGTCCAAACGCCAGATAGCCATACTCCACAAGCTTTCCCAAAAGAAATCGAGAAAACGGAATCGCGACGAGACAATGGACGGCGGCAACCATGCAAACGATATACTTCCCGAAAAAAAAGTCCAGCAACTCGAACATCATCATCGGTCTTCTTGCATGGCACAAAATGGACCATTTTTGAGAAACGGTCCACCACCAAAAAATCCATGCTAATCGCAACCCAAGGAGACCTCGAGACCGGAAGAGGACGATAAAGACCAGCGTTCGTAGCAGTCCCCTTTGAAACCTGGCAAACTCGGCATCACGATACATACCGAGAGACGTCCTTCCGAATAGTCGGCCAGAAGTAAGAACGCTGCACCAACTCAATCGACCGATCACGACCCACATGTCCCGTACCATGCAACTCAGAAATAAGTCTCAAACGAAGACTTGTGTCCAGAATACAAAGACGAGTGCCTTTGAACAAAACACCATCCATTAAGACGAAATCAGACGGCTCTCCAAATAACAATAGGGATAAAATCAATGCAAAGAAATGATCATCCCCGTAAGCCTCTCCCAACAACTCCAACCCGGGAACCGAAAGCCGAAGATCCGAGACGACCAAAGCACGATGGCTCAAAGCATCCACCACTCTGTTCGAAGTACCCGATCTATGCTTCAACACAAAAGTAAACTGTTGTAGATAAGCCACCCATGAGGCATGTCAGGCAGAGAGGTTATCTTGTGTGGCCAGATGACGTAGGGCCTCATGATCAGAGAACAAGACAACTCCCAATGAAACAGATAATGGCGCCAATGGCGAACAGCACGAACTACTGCTTAGAACTCCACATCATAAGTGCTATAACGGCTACGAGGCTCGGAAAGCTTCTCACTAAAGAAGGCAACATGACGACCCCCTTGACTTAAAACCGCACCAATCCCGGCCTTTGCAGCATTACAAGAAAGCTCAAAAGGTTGCTCAAATTCGGGAAGTAACAAAATCGGGGCCGACACTAGACGCCCCTTGATGAGACCGAAGGCCGATTCAGCCGCAGGTTGTTATTGTTAATGTCCTAGAGACAATCCTTTGTATGTACATAATACTAAGATAATATTCAGTGTTGGTTTAATATTATTATTTATTTAATATTAAATGTATGTCATTACACTTATTAAAATATTATGTTTGATTGTTTGCATTTGTTCTTATCTGTATTCCCTTGGATCACTGTTGTCATTGAGTATGTGAGAACTCAGATGACTTAAGCATGATTCTCAAGTAGCCCCAATCAAGGATCATCAAGAAAGAGATATTGATGATGCAGTGGAGATTGGTGTGCGATCTGCATCATACTCTTAGAGAGTGTAGTAAGATCTCACTTTCTACGAGATATTAGATATCTCATGATGGATGCACAAATACCTTAGAGGGTATTGGTATACCCATCCGAGCAATCATTTGATGTAGTTCCACTATATGTGTCTACGGGTGTCTCGGTTAGTGGGAGCGATGCGATACTCCTTTGACTTGAGGTCAATACGCACGACATGTGTGGAGTGATGAACTTTGACCATGACCGACGCTTACACCCTTCCATGAGTAGATATGGCTTAGATTGGGTTCATCGCGAAATGCATGTGCGTCGTAGTTGAGCCAAGAAAAGGATTCATTCCTCAAAGTGGATTTAGAGAGAATACTCATCTTCTCTTCATAATTGGATCAAAGTCATTGGTCAATGCACGTCTCCTTGGACTTTGTGACCAAGGGTGACACGAATGATCAATTAGTGATTTGAGATAAATCGATTAAGCTATTTGAATAGACAATTCATCATGTTCAAGGCTAATCGAGTATTAGTGAATGAAAGGAGCAAATCGCAATAGCCCATGTTACAGTTACAGGTAGCCGCACGTTTCTCGCAACGTACCTCATATATTGAGAATGTCTGATTTATTGTCTAGGGTTCAATTAAGACTGTTAGTTTGACTAATCGCTCGATATATGAGGGTCTATGGGTCACACAACAAGTAACTCCCCGTATTAATGGATTAGAGTTGGTTGATTAAGTATTAAATTGGATTTACTATTTAATTTATGGAGAATTAATAATATATTAATTTAGAATTAATTATTATTATTTAATTAAATTAGATTTAATTAAATAAGAATCCCAAAATAATATTATGTAATATTATTGTAGGAAAATATCTGTAGGGAAAAACATATCTTTGAGATATGCTTCAACAGGATTAGGAGTTATCCTCCTAACTAAATGATAGCTTAAATCTTAGGCTAGTCTTTCCATATAAATATGACACCCTGAGATTCATTATTGACTACAGAAATAACAAGAGTTCTGATTCTCTGTAAAATCTAAATTAGGAATTTTCCTAGCAAATTCCGGCTCCCCGATTCAACACCGCAAATCCTTACAAATGCTCACGGGGATTACGTGGATATCATAGTTGAGAAATCGCCTTTGATCTCATTTGTGAAGGTTTCTTTTATGTTTATATGTACCCAATTATGCAATTATGTGTTCGTTGTTGGTGAACTATTTATTTACGCTGCGCATGTATTACGTGTTTACGTGCCTCCATATTCCAACAGTGGTATCAGAGCTCCAGGCTCTTTGATTAGTTGCATAAGTTTAAATTTATAAAATTAACTTTTTTTTTATAAATCAATAGGTGCGGGTTCGTCAATCGACCGCACCATATGTGTGAGACATATATTAATAAATGGGCACGCCATTAGATGAGACGACCCCACACTTATTTGTTTAAACTGCCTCCTTTCGCTTCCGCCCTCGCATTAACCACTAGGTTTCCTTCGAGAACTCGCCGGCCGTCAGCCGAATTGCTTGCATGCTGGCCACGCACGGATGCTGCTGAGCTGCCGACCGTCGCGTGGGCCAAGGTTGGGTCGCGCGCTGCTGCCACCCTTCCACTTCCGACTGCCGCCTGCCAGCCTCGATTAGTTAAGCGAATTTAGTCTCGCCACTTTTCCCGCGATGCACCTCCGGGGTTCGTCAAACATGGGCGCGGCTCACCACCGATTCGCCCATCCATCTTTTGCCGCATTTATTCTCTTCAAAACTTGGCCTCTATGTCCGCTGGATTGGACTCTTAAAGCGCCGCTTACCTAATCGATGAATATACCGATTCGCCAATTTGTGTTGCTCTGTGTTTCAAACCCATTTAAAGCGAAGGGTCAGAATACAACCGGCGATTTTGTTTATGGGCGGCGTAGTCGTCAAGACGCCGGTTGGTCGCAACGACGACTCACGCCCTGCAATCGCGCGATCAATATCGATCGCTTTTGTTCTTTTTCGATGCATGACTGATTCTATTTTGGGTTAATTTTTTTGATGAACTGTGTATTCTGATGAATTAACTGATTGGGTTTTCTTTGATTGGTTTGGAACTGAGATTGAAATCAGATTAGTCCCTAATAATTGGAACATTTTTTGGAAATTTTGGAATAATTTCTATAAATTGGTGAATTAGGGATGTTTGATTTGATGACCGATGGGAAAAAACGGTTTTGGAAACCGAAAGATGATAAGGGGAAGGTTTGTGCCGAAACTGGTGTTAGGACATGCCCTTCCGTGCAATTCTAGGATTTGCACATGAGCCCTCGTAAAACAAATAAATAAATCTAATTAAAATCTAATTGGATTAATTTAAAGATAGTAATAAAAGTTGGACTTGTATTCAAAAATTAATTATATTAATTTTATTTAATAATTTAAAACGAATTAAAAATTGGATTTTGAAATTCGGTTTAAAAGGAATTATTAAATCCCATTGTTTAACTGTTTTATAATTTAATTCGTTAAACGCTTTATAGTCCATTTTATAACTGTTTGGGTAGGCGGCGCCCAATAACCGCTGTCGCATCAGACAATTATTTGGGTAGATTGATTGCTCATATAAGTGTTAGTCCGTCTTCAAATCAAGTTTGGGTAGACGACGCTCAATAATTGCTCAAATTTGATATAAATTAACTTGATGGATATCGATTAAGAAATTAATACCCCGCCTTTAAAAATGTTCCTCACTAAAATATGGTTTTTCATTAAATTGAAACGATGTCTTCCATCGAAATTAAAAGTAAACCGGGGATTTTGTTCCAATGGGTATTTAAGACCAAAGTTTTTTGCTCGGATCTACATTCAACGGGACTTTTATAGGACACGTAAGGTCGCCGCTTTGATGGTTGTAAACCAACTTAACTTTTGTTTCACCAAACCAAAGCAGGAAATGAAAGTTAAGGGACATCCGACTAGGTTTAATCAACTAGAATTGCGGTTTACGCAATTGGTTTGGAGACCTACTACCGTCTTATTATAGTAATCACCAAAAGCGATATATTATAATAGTAGGAATGTGATCCTAGTCCATTATGATTTATATTAGATATGAATTCATATTTTTCCGATGAGGTCGTCAAGTATGTGAAAATAATGGAGACAAAATAAATTACAAGACCATGTTTATTTTGATTGCTGAATATTGATCATAGGAATTATGTGTTTAATTCCCATTTTATTTTATTTCTCTAGATTGTTGAAATGAATAACTTGTCATTGAGAAACGTTTTGGAAATCGAACAAATTGGGTGGGCCAAACTTTTCGATTAAGCAATCAAACGCTCGCTTTGGTGCTTAGGCAAGAGAAGATTGAGTAACGTGTTGACACGCCAATCCTCATACCCCGAGGCTAATCTTTGAAGAAGTCGAGGCGTTTGTCGCCTTAAGCTCAAACGAAGCATCAAGAGGATGCTTCCTGTGCTCAAGCAGTTATGCTACTCGATGACTCTCGAGTTGCAAAGGCAAAGATGAGAGGATGCTTCCCTTCGAGATGATCAAGCATCCGGCGGATCTTTTGATTCTCGAATCTCGCCCGAGATTTATGAAGTGATGAGAGACCCGTTTAGGTGCCGAATGTCTGAAGGAGGGAAGGTTTCTCCTCATGTGTTGAAGATGATTGGGCTGATCGAGAAACTTGGTCGTTTGGGCATTGAGATTAACATCAACGTTGTTGTTTATGCCATTCTTCGATCGAAGCCCGATTCATATTCGAAGTTTCAGAAGAAACTTTAATATGTATAAGACGGAATTGACTATGCCCGAATCGCATAAATCTTGCTAAAGACTTTTGAGTCTACCACTGCTAAGGAAAAACTAGTGCTCATGGTGAGTGCCTCTACTTCTTCTGCTCCGAAAGGAAAGAAGAAGCGAAGGGGCAAGGCAAAGAAAGGCTACAAACTGAACTTCCTCAAGCCCAAAGGTGGAATTCAAAAGAATGAGAGGGTGGACAAGGATGTATGCCTCCACTGCAAGAAGAAGGGGCATTGGAAGAAGGATCAGAAGGTTCTAGCGAATGAAAAAAGAAGACACAAGGTGTCTCAAATGCATCGAATGTATGTTTGTTATTGAGATAAACATGTCCACAAATGATACTAACTTCTTTGGTATTGATAATGGTTGTGGCTCACACATTTGTACTAATGTGCAGGGTCTCAAGTATAGCAGGGCAGTTAGGCAGGGTGAAGTCGCCCTACACATTGGGAATGGAGCAAGAGTTGCTGCTGAACGTGTTGGCGTTTATGTTTTAGATTTATCCTCTGGTTTTAGACTTGAACTGAATAATTGTTATTTTGTTCCATCTATTACTCGCAACATTATTTCTATTCCTATGTTAGACATTGAAGGGTTTTCCTTCCATTTTGCAAATAATAATTGTTATTTTTCGCTTAATGGTGATTTATATGGAAATGCTCCTTTATCGAATGGTTTATATTTGTTGCATTGTGGACATAATATTCTTAATATACAAAACAAATGACTCTAACTTAGTAATCATGAAAACCCAACTTACTTGTGGCATTGTAGACTTGGTCATGCAAATTAGAATAGGATTGCAAGGTTAAGAAAGTTAGACTACTTAACCCCATTCGACTTTGAGTCTTATGGTAATTGTGAATCCTGTCTCAAGGGCAAGATGACCAATAAACCCTTTTCTGGGAAAGGAGTTCGTGCCAAAGAAGTTCTAGAGTTGATCCACAGTGTCTGTGGACCATTGCCCACTCTAGCTAGGGGTCAGTTCGGATACTTCATCACTTTTACTGATGATTTTTCAAGATACGGGTATGTGTATCTTATGAGACACAAATCTGAATCTTTTGAGAAATTCAAAGAGTTTAAGGCTGAAGTAGAGAAACAACTTGGTAAGAGTATCAAGACTCTTCGATCGGATCGAGGAGGTGAATACCTTAGCCATGAATTCACTAATTACTTGAAGTTACATGGAATCTAGTCGTAATGGACTCCTCCCGAAACACCTCAAATGAATGGTGTGTCCGAAAGGAGAAACCAAACCCTATTAGACATGGTAAGGTCCATGATGAGTTTTTCCTCTCTTTCGATATTGTTATGGGAATACGAGTTACAAACCTCAATCTACATTCTGAATAGGATTCCTTCCAAATCAGTTGAGCATACACCATATGAATTATGGTGTGGCAAGAAGCCAACTTTTTCGCATATCAGAACATGGGGTTGCTCCGTGATTGTGAAAAAGATGTTCACCGATAAGTTGGAATCCAAAGGTGAAAAGGGTTATTTTGTGGGATATCCTAAGGAAACCAAAGGATACTATTTCTATCTACCGGAGAAACAGTCAGTGATTGTTTCTAAGCAGGCCATGTATCTCGAAGAAGACAACGTCTTTAAGGAACAAGGCCGTAAGATGATATAACTTGAAGAAATTCAAGAACCACAAGTTAACAAAGAGACTGATATCTTGTCAAAGCAACATGACCAAGAATCGGTGGGAGCATTCAGTAGCTCACACGATGGAAGTTTTTCACATAGTGATCCTCTTTCAGCCAGTGGGAGAGTAATTGGAGTTGCAATGCCTGAGCAACGAACTCCAAGTAGGCTGAATGAGAATAACATTGTTCAAACTCCCGCTCAAGAGGCATCCGGAAGTGCTCAAGGAGCGTCCGGAAGCATCAATCTTGAGGCCTCCCCGGTCAACGATGAAATTGCTGTACCACAAAATTTTCACGATCAGAATGTACAGCCTGAACAACCACAATTCCATAAGTTTACTAGGGTTCGTAATCCGATCACCAGATATTATGGTTTCCTCGTGGAGGAACATGATGACGTGGAGATCCCGGATAAGGACGAACCTAAAACTTACACTGAGACAACATTAGATGTTGACTCAAAGAAGTGGCATGTAGCCATGAAATCCGAGATGGACTCGATGTACATCAATCAAGTTTGGAACTTGGTTGAATTGCCAAAGGGGTCAAACCCATAGGTTGCAAGTGGGTCTACAAGCGTAAGACCGATGCAAATGGCAAGGTACAAACCTACAAGGCTAGGTTGGTGGCGAAAGGTTACAGTCAACGCGAAGGCATTGACTATGACGAGACTTTCTCACCAGTTGCTAAGATCAAGTCCATTCGAATTTTACTTGCAGTAGCAGCACACTTCGATTACGAGATTTGGCAGATGGATATCAAAACAGCTTTCCTCAATTGAAACATTGGTAAGGAAGTGTTCATGACTCAACCGGAAGGTTTTACCTCAAAGACAAAATCTATTCTTTTGTGCAAGCTCAAACGATCCATCTATGGATTGAAGCAAGCTTCTAGGAGTTGGAATATCCGATTTGATGAGGCTGTCAAATCATTTGACTTTATCAGAAATTCGAAAGATCCATGCGTCTATCGAAAGTGCAATGGGAAGAATATTGTCTTCATAGTTGTGTATGTTGATTACATACTAATTATGGGAAACGGTATCCCTCTCATGCAGTCCATGAAAGAATGGTTGTCAAAAACCTTCATGATGAAGGATCTTGGTGAGGCCTGCTACATCTTAGGGATTAAGATCCATAGGGATAGATCCAAGAGGATGTTGGGGCTATCACTGTCCACCTACGTACATAAGGCGTTGAAGCGATTTGCGATGGAGAACTCTAAGAGAGGTTCTACCGGCATGTCATGGGATAAAATTGTCTAAGAAGGATTGCCCTTCCACAGACGATGATATCAAGCACATGAAGGACATACCATATGCATCCGCAATTGGGTCCATCATGTACGTCATGACTTGCACTAGGCCAGATGTGGCCTTTGCTGTCAGCATCACTGGTAGATATCAACAGAATTCGGGTGAACCTCACTGGATTGCTGTCAAGAATATTCTTAAGTACCTCAGACGTACTAAAGAATACTACGGGGGACAATCAGAGCTAGTGGCTACTGGTTATGCGGACTCAAGTTTCCAATCTGACTGTGATGATTACAAATCTCAGTCAGGCTATGTGTTCACTCTCAATGGTGGGGTGGTTAGCTGGAATAGTTCCAAGCAAGATACTACCGCGGACTCAACAACCGAAGCTGAGTACATTGCTGTGGCTGAAGCTGCCAAATAAGCTGTCTGGATAAAACAGTTCTTAAATGAACTAGGGGTAGTTCTAAGTGCCAGCAGTCCAATAAAGTTATATTGTGACAACACTGGTGCGGTTGTGCAAGCTAAGGAATCGAGATCCAATAACAGAAACAAGCATGTTTCGAGGCGTTATCACTTGATAAGAGAGATAATCGCTAGAGGGGAGATAGAGTTAGAACGTGTTCCCACGGAAGATAATTTGGCTAATCCTTTCACCAAAGCTTAAAGTGTTCATGTACACACTAGACATTTCCATGGTCTAGGGGTTAGACATGTAGGTGATTGGCTCTAGTTCAAGTGGGAGTGTTAGTGTTAGTGTCCTAGAGATAATCCTTTGTATGGACATAATACTAAGATAATATTCAGTGTTGATTTAATATTATTGTTGATTTAATATTAAATGTATGGCATTACACTTATTAGAATATTATGTTTGATTGTTTGCATTTGTTCTTATCTGTGTTCCCTTGGATCACTGCTGTCATTGAGTATGTGAGAACTCAGATGTTTAAGCATGATTCTCAAATAGCCCCAATCAAGGATCATCAAGAAAAGGATATTGATGATGCAGTGGAGATTGGTGTGCGATCTGCATCATACTCTTAGAGAGTGTAGTAAGATCTCACTTACTACGAGATATTAGATATCTCATGATGGATGCACAAATACCTTAGAGGGTATTGGTATACCCATTCGAGCAGCCATTTGATGTAGTTCCACTATATGTGTCTACTGGTCTCGATTAGTGGGAGCGATGCGATACTCCTTTGACTTGAGGTCAATACGCACGACATGTGTGGAGTGATGAACTTTGACCATGATCGATGCTTACACCCTTCCATGAGTAGATATGGCTTGGATTGGGTTCATCACGAAATGCATGTGCGTGGTAGTTGAGCCAAGAAAAGGTTTCATTCCTCAAAGTGAATTTAGAGAGAATACTCATCTTCTCGTCATAATTGGATCAAAGTCATTGGCCAATGCACGTCTCCTTGGACTTTGTGATCAAGGGTGACACGAATGATCAATTAGTGATTTGAGATAAATCGATTAATCTATTTGAATAGACACTTCATCATTTTCAAGGCTAATCGAGTATTCGTGAATGAAAGGAGGAAATCGCAATAGCCCATGTTACAGTTACATGTAGTCGCACGTTTCTGCAACGTACCTCATATATTGAGAATGTCTGATTTATTGTCTAGGGTTCAATTAAGACCGTTAGTTTGACTAATCACTCGATATATGAGGGCCTATGGGTCACACAACAAGTAACTCCCGTGTACGAATTAGAGTTGGTTGATTAGGTATTAAATTGGATTTAATATTTAATTTATAGAGAATTAATAATATATTAATTTGGAATTAATTATTATTTTTATTTAATTAAATTAGATTTAATTAAATAAGAATCCCAAAATAATATTATGTAATATTATTGTAGGAAAATATCTGTAGGGAAAAACATATCTTTGAGATATGCTTCAACAGGATTAGGAGTTATCCTCCTAACTAAAAGATAGCTTAAATCTTAGGCTAGTCTTTCCCTACAAATATGACACCCTGGGATTCATTATTGACTACAGAAATAACAAGAGTTCTGATTCTCCTTAAAATCTAAATTAGGAATTTTCCTAGCAAATTCTGTCTCAGATTCAACACTGGCAAATCCTTGCAAATCTGTTCACAGCATAGTTGAGAAATCTACCTTTGATCTGCTGTAAGATTTCTCTTTATGTTTATATGTACCCAATTATGCAATTGTGTGTTCGTTGTTGGTGAACTATTTATTTCCGCTGTGCATGTATTACGTGTTTACGTTCCTCCATATTCCAACACAGGTGTCCACATAAATGGCTTAGACCCTATACAATCCCTCAAATGGGCCATGATCGAACTAAAGTGAGCAATAAAACGCAGATAGAAAGAGGCAAGACCGTGAAAACTATGAGCCTCCGTCATTATCGTAGGCGACGGCCAGTCGCGAATAACCTCAATCTTGGAGTTGTCAACATGAATACCCTCAGCTTAAATAATGTAGCCTAAGAGGAGGACTGAGTCCACCCCAAAAACACACTTCTTGGGAGCAGCATAAAATCTCTCGTCCCGCAAAATCAACAAAATAGTCTGCAAGTGCTCTATGTGGGACCCTAAGGTACGACTGTAAATCAGGATGTCATCAAAGTAAACAACCACACAGGAACCAATCAAGGATCGCAAGGTTTTATTCATAATGCGCATGAAAGTGCTCGGTGCATTCGAAAGACCAAAAGGCATCACCAACCACTCAAAGAGGCCCTCACGAGTCTTGAAGGCGGTCTTCCATTCATCTCCAGGGCGAATGCGAATCTGATGATAACCACTACAAAGATCCAATTCGCTGAAGAACGAAGCACAACTCAGCTGATCAAGTAAATCATCCAAACGGGGAATCGGAAACCTGTATCTCACTGTAATTTTGTTGATAGCCCGACTATCCACACACATCCTCCAAGAAGCATCCTTCTTAGGAATAAGAAGAGTCGGAACTGCACAGGGACTCAAACTCCGCGAATGTTTTCCGAGATAACAATTCTTCCACCTGACGACGTAATTCCTCATGCTCAACAAGACTCATGCGGTAATGTGGCCTATTCGGGAGGGATGCACCCGGTACAAGATCAATGTGATGCTGAATGTCCCTCAATGGTGGCAAGCCAGGAGGTAGCTCATCAGAAAAAAGATCAGAAAACTCATCAAGCAACTCCTGTATACGGGGATGAACAGGAAATTGGATCGGAGTACTATCAACACCCAAGAGAAGAACCACAAAGGGGGCCTTAGGTGCCTTTGCCAAAAAATCAGCCCTCGACAACAATAATGACTCCGACTGCACAGGCGGATTAGGTGGTATAGAATGTAATACAATTTTAGACCCCTAAAAAATAAAACTGTATGTATTCTGACGACCATCATGAACAACAGAACGATCAAACTGCCACGGTCGGCCCAACAATAAATGACAAGCATCCATAGGAACCACATCACACCAACTCACATCCTTATAACCAACAGAAAAATTCACACTTACACGACGATCAACTGTCACAGAACTACCACGTTGAATCCACGCCAAAGTATAAGGAAAAGGATGGGGTTCAGTAGATAAATTCAATTTGCCGACAAAGATCGGTAGACATCACATTTGTTGGGGTTATACTGAAAAGTATGCTTTTACTTTGTATAACCAAATCAAGTTTCTTATTTATTTATCAAATAAATTATTTAATCATTGTTGCATTAAATATGAATGAATGTTATATATGTTTATTGCAAAACCCGCTCAATAAGATAGTACATATTATGTTGTAGTTAATTTGGTGATACCCGACCACTGAAGATCAAATTAACAGCCCTGAATTTTTGTAATTAAGTACAAATTCACAACCCAGATGAAAACGAACGAACCATCATGAACGATTGAAGTGTGAGACCCAGATTGGCTTGTCTTGACCAAAGGATCACACTAGCGCATTTAGATGCGTTGAATGAGGACCTACAGGAAGACAAATTCTTTGGTACTGAATATACAAGAATTAGACCTCAGTGGTGCGTTATTTCTTAATCTCCGCCCCTTAAATAGATCGTGAAAAATTAATAACTATTGCTTTGATTTATGATGGGAAGAGAGTCAATGCGATTCGATACCTTATATCTTGGGCAATATTATTAATTACATGACGATTGGTCGACATTTAACACGGAGAATCGCGTCAAAAGCACGTCCGCTTGATTTGTCCCTTGGTGGGCTTTTGTAACCTTTATCATACCAAATCTTGCAAGTGGAAATTTATTTCCCATGATGAATAATAATGTTGAGTTGTCTTTACTCCAAGGACAAAGATGTTAATTAATATAAAGCTTGTTCAAATGGCTTAATTAATTAATGGACTAATATAATCTTAAACGCGAAATAATGACCTTGAGCCATGTTATATGTGAAATCGTAATATGGGTTAAGATGAATAGTTCAATATTAATTTTATAGTAGAGTAAATTAATATTAATGGACTTGAATAATATTTGGCCCAAAATATTAAGGCTTCATAGTCCATTAAAGGTCCAATCTTAATTCTCCTAAAGGCCCCCCAAATAGCCCAAAATAAAGTCCAATTAATGAGAGAGAGAAGAAAATATTCTTGCTATATTTCCATATTAATATTTTCGAAAAATTATGTAGAAAAAATAAGAAAAGATTGTCTTGATTTTCTTGTAGATATTTTAGGGAAAGTGATAATTATTGTAGGAATACATAATTATCCCATAAATTCAAGAAGTCAAATAGATCTAGGCACCCTAATTCCCCAACAACTGGTATTATTGTAGGAATACATAATTATCCCATAATTTAAATATGTATTTAAAAATCATCTCGAATAGATCTGGGCACCCTAATTCCCCAACAACTGGTATCAGAGCTCTAGTTTTGAGCTCTGATTTTTTAAATTGTTATTTAAATTGTTGAACATTAAATTGAAATTGGATAGTAGAATTGCTAGATCTATTTTGCAGGTTTCCAATTGTCATGGTATTTAATGTGTTTTATTTTCATGCGTATGAATGAATGGTTTTTAATTCGACTCGTTCGAATTTGTTTTTCTCGTGAGAAAATCCACGAGTAGATTAGGTTATTTGATTTGTTCAATGTAATAGACTAGTCTAGATTTAAGGTATTTATTTTTCGTTAAATAAGTTGTAACCTGATCGGAGACGAAGACGGAGATGAGTTAAAACGGATCCAAAAACGTACATGGGCAACGTGCGTCGCGCGAAATGTGCCAAGGGAGGCACGCCGCTCACGCGGATGTCGCTTAGTCGGACGGCCTAGCAGCGCCGTGCGAGGATCGGATCGCCCTAAGACGCTTTACGGACGCGACCGGACAACGACATTACAGCGCCGCGATAAAGTAACAAGCCGCTTTACCATGCGTGCGTGAATGGGCAAGGGTGACCGAGGCGGACGCGCGGTGCTGGGTGTCGCATGCCGAAGCCGCCGAGTCCATTAGGCAACGATGCGCGATGCGCTTTCAGCGCGATCGGGCGCTGTCGCTGCTGCGCCGGCGGATAAGGCGTGCATCCCGGCCATTTTTGGCGTAAGTATTCAAGACGGAGTTATTTTCGAGACGAACGAGTGGGAGATATTCAAGACGACATTTCTTCAAGATCAAGCCGAAGAAAATCAAACCTGGCAGTTGGATAATTTGTGCCCAATGTGTTTATTTTCTATTTGCTTGATTTATTGATGTTGTATTTTCTTGTGCTTTATTTAATTTGTTTAAATGTGTTTGCATGAGATTTGCCCAACGAAAAATCTCAAATTAAAAAATTACTAAGTATGTATTAATAATTAATTTGGTTTTGACACAAATTAATTTTGACCTCCATGATTTATTTATTTGTGAAATATTTTGGAGAAATTCCCTACGGGACAGTCAAAAGATAGCTTTCAAATGAATAAATTCCCAAAAGGATGATTGTGAATTATTATTAAATAAGCGGCGATGACCTCCCCACGGGCTCGATCAAAACGTAAGTAATAATTTCAGATTTAATCATGGTTATTACTTAGGTATAAAATTGATATTTATATATTTCTCCAAGTCCCCTCGACAATTTTATATTGGTCAAGGGGAGCCTAATATTAATTTTCTTTTAAAATTAAAGGTTTGTAAATCGTTTGTTTGTAACTCGCTGAATGTATTTTTAAATGATGACCCTCCCACGAGGCTCATTTAAATCTATTTTGAGATGTTGGCTGATGCATGTTCATATTTTTTTTGAGATTTTAATATGAATCATGCGATCGAATTATGTGATTTAATTTTGTGTTTATCTGGATATTGATACAAAATATATGTTTATTTCAGTTCATCATGTTGCAATCTTTTAATCCACTGTTCAATTTACTGAAAGACAACCTTCTCACTGGAGAAAACTTTATTGTTTGGAAACAAAACCTTATGAATTTCCTTGCTTCACACGAGTACAAATGGGTGCTTAATGAACCAAAACCCGAAGAACTAACCAAAGATGTCAGTATATGGGAAGAGATGCAATATAATGAATGGGAGCTAGGAATGAATTGATAAGGACATTATCTTGACATCAATGCCGGATTCTCAGAAGGCACCTTCATCAAGGATTTTTCTCGATTCGCATATTATGGGAAATCTTGAAGTGATAAAAACACAAGATCCAACCTATATGGCGCTTCAAAAACATTAAGCATGATTTGAACAAGCCGAGGTTGGAAGAAGGAATGATCGCTAGAGAGCACATTTCTAGGGTAATGGTCTTTTTGAAGAATTGGCACATCTTGCTAAAAAATGTGATTTCAAGAGCAAAATTGATTTCATTCTCAAAACTCTACCAAAGAGCTATGATCATCCTTATGTAAGATACCTATTGGAAGATATGAATTTTACTGTGGATGATCTCAAAAGAGTCGTTACTTTGGTTGAAGAGGACATTGAGCGCAAGAAAGTGAACATGGTTGCAAAAAGGTCTGCTTCTCGTTCTAGTCCAATTGGTGGTAAGAATGATGAAGAGACAAACAGGAATAACCAGTTCTATTCAAACTTCAAGGATGAAAGTTTAAGCAAGAGGATATGTTTGGAATGTGGGGAGAAGGGACATGGGAGATTGGCCTGTTCCAATTCCGAAAGGAGTGGAAAGAAAGGTAATTCACACTTACTAGTAGTTGAAACTTGTTTAGCGGAGTATGCTACCCACTCGTGGGTATTGGATACGGGATCCACTGATCATGTATGTTTCAAATTGCAGGGTTTCAAGCAGACCCGACGACTAAGTGAGAGTGAGATCCTCATCTCGCTAGGCGATGCTACAAGAGTGGCAGCTAAAGCAGTGGGAGAGGTGCACCTGTCCTTTGGAGAGAAGAAAAGATTGTCTTGATTTTCTTGTAGATATTTTATGGAAAGAGATAATTATTGTAGGAATACATAATTATCCCATAAATTCAAGAAGTCAAATCTTGACTTCTTTATTCTTGTTAATTTTGAAAATAATAGGTAGAAGAGGGAAATAATTTTTTATGGGATATTTAATTAAGGAGAAAAGAATATAGAAGATATATTCAAGATTTCTTGGAGACCAAGAAAAGATTTTCTTCCTTATATTTTTTGACCTAAATTTCGACCACCTCCTCCCTATAAATAGGGGATGAATTTTTCATTTTCAAGTGCAATTCCATGTGTTGGAAATATTAGAAATCCACAAAGGTGGTAGCAAAATATTTTATTTCTCTCCATTAAAATCGTTCGTGCGAATCCTCCCACCGGATTACGTTCGTGGACTTGGGGATATATTTGGGAAGGCTCTTGGATTGATCCATCGTCTCAAAGCTTGTCTCTACAAGAGGTTAGTAATTCCGTAACTCCTAGTTACGGATGTTTAGGATTTACGTGAATTATATGCACGCATGTTGTTTAATTATTATGTTGAATTAATTTAGGATTAATTCATGTTAGTAATTATTTATTTAATTTAAATATGTATTTAAAAATTATCTCGAATAGATCCGAGCACCCTAATTCCCCAATAACATTTTCACAAGAACCAGAATCAACAATAAAACGACAAATCTTACCCCCAATAGTGCATGTGGACTCAAAAATATTGGGCACTGCACATTTGAATCTGATGGTCCCTTCGGCGCCAAACAAGAATGCCGAATCACGAGTAAATGGCCTACGTCCCCATCCACATGCTCCTCCTCGCAATGCATCCGCATCCTCCGTGACGAACAACGGCAGCCCATAGTAGTGGGAAGTTTCGGTCGTCCATCAACAACGTCTTATTTGCCGCCTCATCTCATGCATACTTGCCTCCGATGACCAGGCAGTCCACAAGCAAAATAGCGAACATCGGAAGAGGCCGGCGAGGTGAAATCACCCCAGACGCGAGGCGGTACACACCTTCATTGGCTGAAGACTTCCGCAGGGCATGGGCATCTCTGATCTCCCAGCTATTGGGCGCTTCTGGGCCACACTTCACCGGTACCGAGCCTACAAGCACCACGCCTGACAATTGTTTTGCCTCGAGAAGAAGCGGCGCTAATGCGCCTCCCGGAACGGTTAATGCCCTTGAACAAAGATCAAGGTTTCCAATAATCCCATCGTGACAAGCCCGGCCATGTGATGCTACCAATCGTCTTGGGTGTATGGCGACCCAATCTGACCGAAGCGGTAAAATTCATAAAATTAATTGGTTAGACCGAATCAGGAGCCCCGGGTGTGCCGATGAAACTTTTGAATAGAGAACTCGCGGATTGTAAGGTAGAACTCACGTTTCTGATATTTGGCAAACTTAGCCCACGTAGTAATCTTAAGTTTCGGCGTCGCACACGGTCGCCTTCAACCGATGCCACCACGACAGCGGGCGCGCACGGAAACGCCAGAGCCACCAATGCCACACGCCATCATCCGACATTCTAAACTCCAATGTATCTTCCACGTCGCGGATCCAATCTAGAATTCACACGGTCGAGACTCCGTGAACTCGAATTTCCACCAACCCGCATTCCTAACGCCGATCCTCATCACCACGCGCACGGGGTGATCGAGCCAATGTAGCGAAAGGATTGGTGTTCGAGATTATTCATCCCCATCCGACGCCGCTACCGCCGAATCGGGCGAGGGAGGAGGCAGACTCCCACGCCTTTTGTCTCCCCGGTGATGCTCGGGACGATGATAGGGTTCGCGCTCGACGGCCGGCAATACATTGGTCACAATGAGGCGGAGTTCCTCCAACCCAGCCGCTAGGGTTTGCATCCGCGGCTCAAGTCGATCGCCGCTTTGAGCGAAAGGGATCGGAGCTACGGATAACGATTTATGGCATCGTATCTAGTCTCGTGATACCAACTGACGTAGCGGAAGTCTAAACACGAAGAAGATCACCTTGATACTACGTATACTAGGTGTCTCACAATATCATTCTATACTCAAAATTCAACAACCCTAACAATGTCTCAAAAATTGGAATAAATAGTGATCCACGGCCCATGCAAGGGTTTAATAAAACCAATGAAATGTACGGGCTTATTTAAACATAAATAAAATAACTCACGATAAATAATTATTTCTTGGGCTTGAAGATACGATCATGGGCTTCCATAAAATTAAGTGACGTTGTAGCCACATCACTTAAAAAAAATCAAACTCACATGCAATTGTCAGCACAAATTATAATAGTTTTTCTCTCCCTTTATTAGTATTGAGAAAAATAAAAAAATATAATTACTTATCGATAGCTACCGTAATTATACTGACTAGGTACAATGTGAATAGTGAGAGCTTGACGAGGACACATTTGGACAATTTTTAGGCCTAATAACGCGAGAGGTGAGAATTAACCAGCTTCTCATACGGGTCAACTCATCAAATTTAACCATTTATATTTGTGAATAATTTGCAGTTCAAATTTTTAGCTGAAACCTATAAATTGTTGTGTTTAAAAGAAATATGAGACTATTTTAGGAGTAAAGACATGATTCGTATGCCCGCATGTGAACAATAATTTATACATTCACAATTAATGTGGCGATAATATAAGCAATTAAATATGAACTTACCTACTTGTATGATATCATTGACATAAAATAATAAGTAATAACATATGAATTGATGTCCATCGATTGATATATAATCGAAAAACGCTTTAATTATCAAATACACGCCAAGAATGCAAGCATCAAGAAAAAGAAAAAAAAAAAAAAATGCAAGCATAAAAAAATAACTATATTAAATTAACACGTTACTTTAAAACAAGCATAAGTAAATGATTTGGCCTTTCCCTAAAAAAACCACGAAATAAATTAGGTCGACCAAATATCACAATTTTATAGTCATGATTCCTTGTACATTAAAATTTTGGTATGAATCGTATGATAAATCAAGTACGTTTTTTTTTTGGTGGGACATTACGTGAGTACTCCAACCAAATAAGAAATTTTTAGTTGTAGTGACAAATTAAGTAAGCCTTTGATATATCCGTATTTACCTTTACGCTTATAAATAGATTTTTTTGGTAATATATAATTTATTTATACTAAATCATGTAATTATTAATATAAAAAATTATTTGTACGGTTCAACTTTGTAAAAATATTTGGTCAAGGTGTAGTTGATTTTAATAAAAATAAATAAAAATTCCAAGTCATAATTATCTGGAAGACTACTTTTGATAAAGGGTTATATGACCAAAAAGTTGAGTTTTACAAAGTTATAGGACTAAGATCAAAAATCCAAAGTTACTAGGACCAAGATCAAAATATGTCAAAATTACAGGACAAAAGGATCAATTTTTTCTACATAAAATGTATTATGAGCAGGTATGATCCGAAATTGATGGTGGGATGGGCTAGAAAAAATAATTTTAATAAGGTTAAATCTTGTATCCACTTACAAGACCGCAAGACTTCATAAACAGATTTTAAAATCACGCAACTTGCTTGCAGACTAAAGATACATTTTTAGTATTTTCTATTTCAAAAAAATAATTTAACTGAGTTAGAAGTAAATTGAGTTCAATAGATTGGACTAAAAACTTAATAATCCAGGTTAATTACATATAATGTATATAATATAAAGAATTTGGAGACGAGTTGGGGTGGACTTGAGCCTGATCACTCCACCCCTAAATCCACCCATAATTATGAAAGATGTCTGCAAGACCTTAACGCATTAATTGCATCACGCGACAAATTAATAGTTCCATAATAAAGAATCCTAGCCATTAGATATTACAAGATTTTTAGCCATTAGATATTACAAGATTTTGTTTTCATTGATTCACGACGTACTTTACTTTAGTATGAAGTAAAATAATCCGAACAAAGATTTTAGCTTTATGATGATATCCACCCATCCACGTCACGGTGCATGCCCCCCCACACACTTGCAAGAGAATCATACTTTTTAAAAAGTGAAAATTGTATTTAAGTTTAAGATATTTTATTATTTCCAAAATTGATATCTACAATTATTACGATATTATTTGTGGTTTTGCAATTCAATTAAACGATTAACCAATTTTGTTTGTTGGATAATAGTTCTGTGCATTGTATTGTACAAAATAGAAAATGATCCATAATATTGTAAAAATAAAAAGAGTTGGTATTATACTAAACAATTTTATCGTGTAATTGATTTATAGCTAACATACTATAGTAAAAAATTAATATTACACACTTTTTAACGGTTTAAAATTACACTCCAAATACAAATAGTTCCCAAGTAAAAGTAATTGACATAAAACTTTATCAAATAAAAAAACCATAAACAGATTGCAAAAAAGTATCAAAAGCTCTTAAATTTGTTTGCAATTTATCCATTAAAATAATACTTGAATTATTACCCTCAATGGTTAATGAAGTTTCCTGAATTGCAGTAGTCTTTTGATTGAAAATTCTTAACCCTTTAATTTCCACACGGATGAAGAAAGGCCATTTTCCACGTGCAGCAACATATCCACATTGATTCAATCATCTTTCACTGATTTTAAGGTATTCTCCAAATCAACTTCAGCAGCATTGCAAGTTGCAATAGTCACCTTGGAAAATACAAGTGTTGATTATGGAGTCCGATCGATTGCTTCACATCCTATCTTCTCGGTGATCCAACTTTTAAGTAGTGTTCTAGTTGAAAATTTTTGGGCTTTTTTAAGTAGTATTCGAGTTGAATTTTGATCTAGTTTCGTTTATAAATATCTATATGATTCATTGTATTTGTTATCACCGAAAAATATTAAGAAATCTCCTATCTTGGTAGTGCCACGCATATAGTCATGTCACCAAATTTGTATTATTTAATTTCGCTTATATCAATTTCTATAATCATAGCTTAAAATCCCAACATTAAGCTCATACTTTTGTTTCGTTTCTATCAATTTTTGTATAATTGCAGTTAAAATCCTAACATTTCGTTTTTATATATTATTAACTCCTTAAACCTCATCAATTGTACAAACTATAATTTGATACATAGCACAAAGACCATCTTCCAAACAAATTCATACAACGTAAGAAATATATTTATTGAGAATAAGTTGACTCATGTTTTGAATTCATTTGCCATTGCCTGAACTCTTTTTTCCTCCAGAGATCATCATATATGTATGTAAATTAACATTGCTATTTATCTAAGGATCTATAAACTAATTCATACAAGAATAAACAAAATAATTAAGCTTCTCTTTGTAATGCTAAATAATCTTCAAAATCCCAGCTGCTGCTTCTCTGTATATTTTGAGGTCTAATTTCATGGCTTTCCAAATGCAGTGGGACATCACGTGCACATCCCGAGTTCACGTGCACATTCCAAGATCACGAAATCGGCATTCTAAAGGATCTCCCGGCCCCCATCGTGGCCGAAACCTGCATCCTTCCGACGTCTTTGCACACATTATCGAGTATGGACAGGAAATCACGAACGATCACAAATATCCTAAACTGATGCGCCTCTTCTTTCGCGGCGTCTCCGTGGAAATACTCTGTCACTTCTTTAACAAGTGACAGAGCCTTTCTTTCTTCCCCCTTAATTCTTGAAATCTCTCCAACCGCCTCATTCAGGAACTCCCTCATTCCATCGAAGAATTTACCGTCCTGCCCCTCGTGCTGCTGCATAACCGATCTCACCTTTTGCAGCCCCATTTCGAGCTTGGATACATAGCTACTCAGCACGTCCGAATCCATTCCCGCCGCTTTCTTCACACTCCCGAGCTCTTTGCTCAACCCCGATACAACTTCTAATCCTTGTTTCTTGAATTCGTCTTCTTTGAACTTGTAAGTGTTTTGATTCGGATCAGAAACTTCCGCGCCCTGTGATCTGATAATCTCTTGCACGACGAAGTGGAGTAACGTTGTTTTACCGTCCGTTCCTTTAATGTCCACTAACTTCAACAATGTGTCCAACTTAAAAGCTCTGGCGTCGCCACGATTGGTGCCATCGTTCATACGGTTTCCCGTCCTTAAAACGGCTTCCAGCAGTTTGAGGAATAGGCGGCTGTTCTTCAATTCCTCACTTGCTTCCTAAACAGTATTAGTCGTTTCGTTAAAAGGCATTAGTTTTTCTATTTAAAGGTATTAGTTGTTATACTATAAAGTGATAGTTGCGAATACCTCTAGTGTTTGGAAGGACTTCCTTAGGTATGCCAATTCGGTGTCGAAGTTTGCTCTATACAGCATAGCTTCGACTCTTATGAAGGCGAACGGAACATCAAGAATCGCCTTCAGAAACCGCTCCGCCGATCCTAGCTTGGATATTTCACCATTGTAGTCTTTGAGTTTGATCTCTTCCTCCTTGGTTGGCGCCATCTTCACCAAAGTCTCCAAAAGCTCCAAACCCAACCCCTCCGGATTTCCTGCATCAACAACATTTATTCGAAATCGGAATCCTAAATTTTTAATTCAATTATGGATACAACATCAACTAATGTTCGCATTGTACCATCTAAAAGTGCCTCAGACACCTCCTCCTTCGTAACATTCAACGCTCGTAAGAAAATCGCAATGTTCTGCGATTTCTTCGGATCCAAAACTCTCATCTCTTGCTCCATCGCCAACTTTCTGGTCCCTTCTTTAGAAGCCGAATTCCCGGAACTGCACCCGAAAAGCGACTCCATAGCATCCTCATTCAATCTGCAACAAAATGTACATCAATATCATTTACATATTGCTTAAATTTATTTAATTAAAGAAATTTAAGCAATATTGTGACATACTGGAATGAGCTTGAGTTCAGCTGGTCCCAGACCGTGACTCGGTCCGAGGTAGCTCGCACTTTGTCCCAATGCAACGGCTTCAGTTTCGGTTTCGACCCCTCTTTCTCTTCTGTTGAACTAATACCTTTACTAGATTCATCAAATACCTTTTGATTTAAGATGGGGGCAGGGATGTTTGGCACTTTTTTGGGGAGCGGTGGAGGAGGGGTGTACTTTTTCACATCTTTCAACGGCTGCGGCGGTGGAGGCGGCGGCGGAATTGGGACTTGGGGCGGCGGTTGTTGTAATTGATCGTAGTTTGTTATTGATCGGAGCCGCGCCATATCTAAGGGCGGAGGTGGTGGTGGGAATTTAGTCCTTTTGGGGGTGTATGAGAGTGGTTTGCTAGGATGCAACGGCCCTAGCGCCGCCGCCTCCGCCGGAGGCGGCGATTGCTTAATTGAGGGGATTATTACGAGCTTTGTGTTTGGAGATAAAGCGGAGAGTCGTGATTTGGGGGAAGTTCTTTTGGAATGAGGAATGCGATTTTGATTTTGGTAATTAATGAAGTAATTGTGGCGTGAATTGGGTGATTCGTTGCTCATGGAAGATCCTTGCGGCGTGTAGAAATTGGTGTCGTGGCTTTCGTCGTCGGAGGACGACATCGGCGGCGGAGAATTAATCGTCGGTGGGGGCGGGGGTTTGGGCAGGGGAGGCAGGGGCTGGAGGTCGGGGCTGGGCCGGTACCGGTTCGACCGTTTTCCCGGGTTTAATTTCCGGTAGGGCGAACCGGCCGCGTCGGTTGACTCGCTGACTACACTAGTCGTAGTGGACGGCTCGACTGTCCCTATGTAGAGAAAAGTCGACGGCGGCATTCTCGATTCGTCGTCGTTTCGTCGCACGAGTTTCCCCTCATCGGGGCGGTCGGCGCGGCGTTTGCAGCTGAGAAAAAAAGCCAGCACTGCGCCGAACGCACCGACCGCGAGGACCGCCGTGGAGACTAGGATTGCGACTTTCTTGGTGGAATTTGGTTCCTTTTTGGCGACGGCGGTGGTGGGGGGCGGTTGTTGGTCTGGATCGGACGGCTGGCCATTTGGGATTTCGTGGAAGAATGGCTGGTCCGGGCTGGGAGGCGGCGGCGGGAGTGAGGAGGATGGGAACAAGGGTTGGTGCAGGATTCTTCTGCTATTGGTGGTGGAATTTGAGGATTGGGTAGATTGAGCCTTGGAAAATGGAAGCGATGATAGGATCAAGAAAATGGTGATGTAATGTGGCTTCATTGTGTCCTTTTTCTGGTAATTTCTGTGGTGTTGTTTTGTTTCGCGTAATTCATCTCTGAGTGGTCGCCTAGATTGAGATTGAGAGAGAGAAAGAGAGTGTGTTTGTAAAGGAGAAGCTTCTCTGTGCTGCAACATCTAGATGCTCTTTCTCTACTGTAGCCCCACTTTTTCCTTTTATTAATTAACTAGGAGTATATTCTAATTAAATTATTGGCAATTTCAATTTCTTAAGGGTTAAGGGCAAAACTCAATGAAATGATCTCATGCATTAGACAAAATACATATTATTAGAAATTAAGATTTAATTGTGTTAAAATATTAAATTATATTCCATTTCATATAAATTATATTTTTATTGAATAATATTAATTATTTTTTTAAAATAATAATATTAGTTATTTTCATGAGCAGTATTTCTTACCATATTAGGTGGTCCCTATTAGTAATTTACACTAAATAATATTAGTTGTTCCGTGAAAGGATTACATCTAATTTGAAAATACGAGTTTACAGAAATGTATAGAATTAATTCGTTTATAGGAGTATTATGTTTTAATATGTTTACTAAACAATATTAAATGTGCATCAATTGCATTGTGTAATATATGCAATTAAAATAAATATAAAAATTCATTTTAAAGTGTTAAAACGTCAATGCTAAAATTATACTCCGTCTCACGTGAAACCGTCTCGTTAGATAAATGCAATTGATATATGCATGAATTAGTCAAAATTAATTGAAAATTTTAAAGAACTGAATCTAGAAATATAGTTTTAGTAAAATTGTGAATGCACAAAGTTGTAAGGTGTATTGATAAATTAAAAATAGAAAGTCCAAAAGGACCACGTTGGGGGCAGCTTTTTGTCCAAAAGAAATTGTATTTATGTTATGGCCATATTCATGCTTTTCGTGTTTGTCCAGCCACATCATGAACTATTATTTTCTTCATGCCCGTTAACTCTATCTCAATATTAGTATATTACACAATGACATGTCAAGTTTTCATTTTTTAAATTAATCTACGTAGGATAAAATACAAAATATCAAGGTGTGGATAAAATATTTTGTGAACCTGATTTGTATATTTGATATCTGTGAATTCAATTAATTTTACTCACAAACTTTAAATGGATTTATAATTATTTTAACAGTGGGTCTCATAATTTTGGATTTTAAATGGATTCATAATTTAAAATGCAAAGATATAACTAGTTTAAGGAGGTTTAATTTACTATAATTTTAAATTCGCAACTACAAGCCACTGGATTTTTTTATATGATAATTAAACCAAGGTTATATCTTTTTAATTTAATGCACCGAATTAAATTTGATTACTCAGTTATTTAATAATGTTAATTTAGAGTCGTTTTCTAACCATTCATTTGGCTTTGAGTTTATGAGATGCCTATATGATTGATGAGATTTTTTTTTTTGACAAGTATGATTGATGAGAAGTTGCCACGTGTGATTAAAGACATATTTTTATCAATAGTTTTATTATTAAGTATTTTTGCACATAAAATTTATATGAGAATTTCTCATGTAGTATAAAACATAATATTCTTATTCGATTTTGTGATATTTAAATTTAAAAAATTATCATAAATACATGTAAGAATATCATTTTTCATATATTAGACAATTTTATATAAAACTTTGTTTTTTTAGAATATAATAATAATTTTCACGTTGATTTTAATAATAATAATAATAATAAAGGGTTAATTGATGCACGATCTTTTAATTTTTTGCATTTCGATACATGTTGATATTCACAACACGAGTCAATTCAATTTTTCTACGTTAGGTGTCACATAGATCTCTACTAACAAACCCAAAATTTGATTTTATCAATGATCTAAGACGATCAAGAGTTAAAATTTAAGGAAAATATTTAATACTATTTAAAAATATATTTGATACACACTACATCTAGTGTATACAAGCTTTTATCACGGTATTTATAAAAAAAAAAAAACTTGTTAGAAATCAACGAGAATAAATATAAAGCGAGAATGTCCTTGTGAAAATGACGAAATTGGCCTTCACTTGTGAAAATATTAGTTTGCTTAATATTTTAGAAGGGGTATTACTGACAACATGTAGCCTTTCCTTTTCACTTTTGGGCTTTGGCATTTGGCATCGCATTGATTCTTACAAGTGATATATACTGAAAAGGACAGTAGTATCCTTTTTTCAACTTTTTCTACATTTTTTAACATATTAATATTCCCGCACAATCCGGCACCTGCCCTCGTCTTCATGGATTTTGATAATGTACAACACCCTTTTTTTCAAATTTATACAGATCTATTACATCATGTTGTGTTATACAATACTCCCTCCGTCTAGAAAACTTAGGTTGTGCTTGGATGTAATTTTTTTTCCATTTTTTCTTTCAAAAGTTATTTTTCCTCCATTTTCGAAACTGCTCACTAAAAGTATACAGTAAAATCTTATTCCTATTACTTAAAATATACAGTAAAAGGAAAAGAATTTTTTTCCCAAACTCAGTTGACCGAACTCTCTGTCGTAGGTAGATGTGATAACATGTCAGGGTCAATATTGCTTTCTAATAATATAATATACATTGCATGCAATAATATAATGCATATTAGTATATTACATATAACAAATACTCTCACAGTCCCAGATCAGTTTTCACAGTTGATTTTTACACGTAATTTTGCAATCGAGTTTTGTATTAGTAATTGAAATGATAAAATAATTTTTAAGGAGAGGTATGATAGATGAGGTGCTTATGTATCAAACTCCTCCTTAAAAGTCACTTTATCATTTCAATTACTAATCACTACAAGAAAAAAGATTTTTAGTATCGGAATTTTTTTGATACTAAAGATGAAATATTTGATACCAAAGAGTTTTGGTATCAAATATTTTTCTGATACTCTTCCGATACCTATACTCTCGATCCTAAAGACCTCGTATCAGAAAAAATGTTCTGATACTAAAGGCTTGAACTTTAGTATCAGAAAATCATTTAGTATCGGATGATGGTATCAATTTTTTTGATACAATATTATATTTATCGTATCTGGAAAAGAGAGTTCCGATACTAAAGACTTGAACTTTTTAGTATCAGAAAATCCTTTAGTATCAAATAGTGGTATCAATTCTTTTGATACAACATTTTATTTATGGTATCAATACATATTTTCTGATACTAAAATTAATTTTTCGTATTAGGTTTTATGTCGTGTAGAGGCACATATTACACCAAAATTAAAAGGAGTAGCCACTGGAACCGAACTTCTCAAAAAATACTATACCACTCAATATCGTCGTTACAACCGTGATACTCCAATATATATAATGTTGAGTGGGATGGATCCATATTGATTTATAGAAGAAAAAAAACTAAAAATGAATAGGAAAATGTCTTAAAAAAATTATACATGGAAGCAAAGAACCAAACATCAACTTGTTTCGTTTAACTTGCAATGGATTTGAATTTGCAGTCTTGATAGCTTCAACACAAGTCTTTTGTTGGCAAGTAAGACTGGATTCGAGTAGATCCCAAAGCGATGTCTTTAGATTCCTTCCTGAATTTTACAGTTAAAAAGATGAGAATAACACTCACATAAATTATATAATCAAAACACAACATATTAAACTATCTACTCAAATACATCACAGAAAATCCTCATTCATAACCATCAACACAGTAAAATTGCATCAAATCCCAAAATGACAGAAACAACTAACATTTACAACATTACCAACATAAACTAACATTTACAACATTACCAACAGAGAGAGAGAGACTGGCCTGTGAGGGAAAGTCTTGTATTTGGTCATAGGCACAACCACAATATTCCTTCTTGCATTAACAGCCGATCAACGCCAACATTCACCTACTTATCTCCCACCACAACAACAGCCCTAAAATGCAGCTGTTTCCCCCCCTTCACAACCTTGGCAACTCTCCTAACTTGAATAACCCTCTCAACAAATCCATCCCTCACTTTCTCCTTCTTCGTTTTTGACCCAACCTCGTCTTTCGTTTATTTTTCCATCACTTGCACTAAACTGACTTGGCATGCTTACTGAAAAATTAAAATATAATATTTTTCACGTTGAGCACTTGGGCTGCTTTACTTTTCTTCAAGATAAAAAAAACATCATTAGGAGCTCAATCAATAATACATACCTATGGTCTTCAAATCTGGTCATCGACTTCACAACTGCATCATCCTTCCATATTCCAAGTCCCTGACGACTAGAACATATAGTATTACCAGAATATCATCAGGATCTCAATTAATAATATTGTGTCATGTACAGCACTATCTAAACATATTGTATTATTAACATAGGCCAGCAAAGCATGACTATTAATCCAAAACTTATATGTACAAGCTTCCTGTTCAGTTTCTACACAAGAAAAAACAATGAAAACCTGCACAAGGACTCTAGAAAGTAACAATCATACAAAACAATCAGTTTCCTAATACAACTTTTACCCGAGACGCTTGCTTGAACAAATCGATACCAGAATTCATCTGATTCATTAACTTCTGTTTTAGCATCTTCCATTAACTTGTCATACTTTTCATCTCCTAAATTCATCTGATTCTTATCATTTTGTGAAGACTTAACTGTAGCATCAAAATTTGACACACCAAATGCATCATGCCAGAGTCCATGCATCTCATTAGTCTCTTCATTACTATCCTCATCAATAAATGTTTCATCATATGATAAAGAGGATGGTGATAACTGCTCTCCGTGGAAAACCCATTTACTGCTAGAATAATTCTTATTGAAACCTATCCACTGTAAGTGGTCATGAACTTCCTTGGGATCAAGATAGACAGTGAGACCACACATCTTACATGGGCATTTTATTTTTCCATTTAACGATGAAGAAGATATCGATGACTTATAAAGTTTTTCACTCCTTCCATATATTCATTACTATTTCTCGGCATAGAAACCCATTCTTTTCCCAATTCCATGCTACAATTTCCTACATTAATTTTATTGAACATAACAATCACAGATAGTATCCAATCAACATGTTTTATCTAAAAAATATATATTAAAATCAATACTCACAAGATAAGAAGATTTAACTGCAATTTGCTGCTGCTTAAGCAATATTTTCCTGTCCCAGTGAAAGAAATAATCACAAGTTCAGTATTAATAGACCTGAAATAAGTTAAAACATGATAAACATTGTAAGATTATATTCTAAACACCAGTAAAAGCATATACCAATATATCATATAATGAAAAACACACGAGTATAAACATGACGCACTCTTGGATTTGAATCCCATTACTATCCCCATATGTTATGAATACTCTCATTGTAGGTCTCAAATGAAGACAGTGTCCAATGCAATTTGATGAAAGATGAGAAATGCTTAGTAATGATAACAAATGAACATATTATGAGAAACCATGAATTACTTCATCATTATAAAGTGTAATTGCAAACATGTTAGAAGGGATTTTAGCTGACAGATACAGAATACATGGCATATCAAATATGTATCCGCCTTTCACAGAGCACAGCAACATTGTACGGCAAAATCGCATTGAGTTCATATACAAAGCAATGGAAAAGAAAGATAAATTAGAAAGACTGAAGCCACTTTAACAGTTTAACTAAACCCACTTGGAAAATACTGAAGCCATAGAATAAGATTCAACTTTACAACCATAACAACATACTGAAACAGAAATAAGAGCACGGAAATGAATATTTGAGTATAGAAAACAGAGGAAAAAAATAAAAAACAGAGGAAAATAATAATAATAAAATCTGCAATTAGAGAACAAGAACACCAGTTTTTACCAAGCTCCTATAATATCTATACATATATAATAATAAAATCTGAGCTCGAAAAACAATTTACAGTCAACCAGGAAAAATAATTAGCAGGATTCACTCTATGGACAGAGAATATAAGAATTATCTTTATATGAGAAATTCATAATATTGCATTTGAACTAATGAATCGTATTGAATAGATTTAAAATTCACCTAAATAAGAGTGGATTTCCCCCCTGATTCGAACTAAGGGAAACTTGAGCCCTGATTTCTTAATAGCTTTATGACTAGCAGTTTCCATCAAATTTAACCTAAGATAATGGAACACGACAGAAGGATACATTAGCATATTCAAGCAGAATTAACAAAAACTAAAAAAATGCCAAAAAATTATAAGAAATAAAAACTAGAATTTAGCGGGTGACAAGTGTGAAGGAGAATCTATCATAGAGGTAAATAAATAAAATATCTTGAAACTATTCTAGAATCTTGAAACTTCCATTACGGCATTTAATTAAGCCATTTTCAATTAGGGTTAGAGAATTATGAATAGAAAAATTAAGAATGTAGAAGATTGGCAAACTTTGTTTGGTTAAGTGGCGTGAATGCAACAAGAGAACAAAGTGTTAACAAGGCTGAATCGGAAGCGATTGTTCAAAAACAGATGCAAGCTTTAGCGATTCTTCAAATAGGTGTATAAATGAAATACTTAATATCTAACTAATTGTTCAAATAGATTGTTCAAATAAATGTGCTAACCTTCTATTTGTTTAATTGGTGGTGGAAGGAGACGGATGACAAGAGGAGGCAGACGCGCAAAGAGGCGGATGTTAGCGACGGCGGCGCGAAGAGATAAATGGCCACGACGGCGACGTGTATCCGTCAATGGAGAATGCAATTGAAGGAGGAGGAAGCTAGATGGTTCCTCTTTTGTTGCACGTCGGGCGTTTGGACGTCGCTAGGGTTCAGGGGAGCTCCGTTGGCGGTTTCGATTTTGCTAGGATTGTATCTGGGTGGTATGGGAAGCTTGAAATGTTTATTTTATTAAAAAGGAGTTTTCCGATGCCAATAATAACTAAATCCCCAAGGGCCAAAATAAAGTATTAAACTTTTATTAAAAGAATTTTTCGATACCAATAGTATCCAAATTTTCAAAGGGAATAGATTTTTCTTTCTTTTTTTAAACCAAAGGGATTATAGATTATCCTGAACAGTAAAATAACAATTAGTATCAAAAGAAAAAATTGATACCAAAAACATATTGCATCAATAAATAAATTATTAATACTAAAATAACAATAATATCAAAACAAATAGTGGATACTATAAAATCAATGGTATCTGAAAATATATTTCTGATACCAAAGATAATTAGTATCCTCAAAAATATATGATGCTAAAATTAAATGGTATCAATAAATAAATTGTTGATACCAAAATAACATTGGTATCAAAAAATAACGGATACTATAAAATTAATGGTATCTAAAAGTAAATTTTCGATACTAAATAGTCATTGCCCATGAAAGTAGTATCATAAGTAATTTGGCAAAAGGATATGATTTAGTATCTGTAAATAGATCTGATACTAATTTTTCGATACTAAAAATGATATTTCTTATAGTGAATACAAAACTCGCTCGCAAAAACGCGAGTAAAACTCAACTGCGAAAACTGATGTGGGACGGAGGTAGTATAATCAATTGGTTAGATTCATGTACCCAAATTTGCCACTGCACTCATAATGTATTTTAGAAGCGTGCAATTTGTTATGTTGAAAAGTGTGACTTATTTATGCGTAAAAGTGCAATCAATTATCTTTAACATAGTTGCATGCTTCGCTTGGAATAGTTGCACGTTTCTGTTTTGTATAGTTGCACGCTTCTAAAATGCACTATGAATGCACGGTGTACCCGGGTGCACATGAGGCCCACTCTAATCAATTATGATACAATATGTATTATTTTTTACAAAATTATGTAAACAATTTTCGCCGATGGTTAATGGCCATTGCTATTTTGTATATAATATTATATAATAGTAATGATAAAAAATATCTTATATATTATTTAAATACCTTTTCTACAATAATTTTTCAAAGAAACACACTCGTGTGAGACAATCTCACGATGAAACGAGATAATTTAGGCATGACGCATTTACACTTTAAAAATGATGAGTGTTGATTTGGACCAATTTGTACCACGTCTCATGTATTATAACTTATAATCATATTAGAATTTATAATCATTATTTAGTTTTAAAAGACATATTTGTATGAGATTTCATTTTGCCCTGGTATTTGGATCTTAATTTGAGCAAAATTCTTCAACATTTTGAAAAGAGTGGTTTTTAATTTGTGTTAATTTGTACTCATTTCATACGTATTTTTGTCTAGCTTCAAATATATAACTACATTTCATATTATATTTATAGTTTCTATTAATAATAATAACGAATTATAATATTATATTCATAATTACTAAAGTATACACCCACCGTCCATAAAGAGTTTGCCATAACTTTTGCGTCACATATATTTAAAAATATGTGTAATGTTTGTAGTAAACATTTATGTATAAAGTAACTAAAATAATTGAATTAAATGTATGTGTGGATCTTAAAATTAATGATATTAAGTGTAAATGTGTGAATATTTTGATGATAAAATTTAGTATAAAAGTTTTTTTTTTTTTTTGGTGTGCAAACTTTTGAGGGTCGTCCAAGAAAAAAAAGACCGTACTTTTTAGGGACAACAAAAATATTTATTAAAAAATACATTAATTATGATCATGACTTCTGAAAAAAATCAGCAAATGAAACTTAACATATATTTTTTACCACATGAATAATATTTTATAATAAAGTGTCGTAATAATAATTTAATAATTATCTATTATTTTTATGTTTATTTTAGTATTACTAAAATATAGATACTACAGTAACAAATAAGATTGGTCTCAATTATAAATTAATATATTATTATAATATAAACTTACGCATATATATATAATCAATAAAAGAGTGTGAATATAAATATAACAATGTAAGAATGGTACATAGGGAATAACAAAAGAAGAAGAATATTTATCTTGTTTATATATATATATATGTGTATTTTTAAATAATAAAGAGGATAGCTCACATAATTTTAACATGTACAATTAAATTTAAATAAAAAAATAACCAAAATTATATAAATAAAATTTCATCATACCAACTATTCAAAATAAAAATAAAAATTCACATTCAATCGTACTCTTATTTTCAACAAACATATCACATCAAGTATAATCATTACACTTTTTTCACGTATAATCACATTCTCATTTTTACAACTATTCATTCAAAAGAAAAAATTCTCATAAAATTGAAAAATGAAAAAAAGGTGGTACATCCAAGCACACCCTTAGCACATTTACTTTTTACTCGTGTTTTTGCGTGCGAGTTGTTTATTAGTATTTGAAATAATAAAATGACTTTTAAGGTGGAGTATGATAGTCTTTACCCTCCTCTGTCATACACATTTTTTAAAATTACTTTATCATTTTAAATAGTAATAAAAAACTCGTTCGTTAAAATACGAACGAAACAGTAACTGTGCAAAGTATTCCGGAACGGGGGGAGTATCATTTAGTAAAATATGCACTATAAGTTCATATAAATTTATTGCACAATACGGTAATGTACAACACAATATTCAAATCCCATCTTCATCCCTTATGTCTTGTATCATATCTACAAAATTGCATCAAAAACGCAGACACACGTAAATAAAATAAAAAAGTCTATATTTTTCAAATTTTAATCATAAGTTGAGTTTCAGTAACACACTATCGATCGGCATGTCTAAAAAAGAAATACGTAACCAACATATATAAATGATGATACATGTGATGTAGACAAGATCACATAAATAAAAGATAATGATAATTTGGAAATTTTGATATATTTGTGAAAGAATTCAGTCTCATCTAAAAGTGTCGAACTTATAGAGAAATGTGAGATTAATTCGTTTATTTAATTTCTCTAACATTTTTCCTCACTCGTGAGCTGAATTATCTTATTCCATAAATGGAAGGAGACCCATCGAATGTACAATTTAATTTGGGTGGAGTTGCTTTTAGCGGGAATCGAACTCAAGACGTGGGCATGAACCTGAAAGCTCTGATACCATTGAAAGAATTCGAACTTTTAGATGAGACAAAATTCTTTTAATTTACTTATTGTATTTTTTTATTCTTTTTTATTATTTTCTTGTTGATTTTTTATTTTTTTTTTAATATTGATTTTTTTTCTTAGTTGTCTTTATTCTAACATACAAGATGTTTTCTATTTATTACACAATTTGTTAGGAAAAAAGTGGAGCTGTATTATTTATGAAATATTGAGAAAATGACTAAAATAGGGAGTTAAAACATAAAATTTCTTGTTTGATTGGATGCCAAAATGAATAACGTAATATGACTACGGAAATGTATACACAACATTAACTAGAGTTAGATCTTTATTTTTATATCAGTTGATGATGGGAGTTAAACCATCTAAGTATTGGAAGTAGATAATCTAAGCTATCAATTACACACCATGTAACACCCCGTCCCAAAATTAATAAGAAATAAAAGAGATAAATGATTTACGAGTTTTTAATTATATTAATGACGCTCTATGTTTTCAAAAGATTTGATTTCAGGAAGACGGACGAGCATTTTGAGCTTGGAGCACTCCTAGCACATAATAAAAAAATAAATGAAATTTAAGATTTGATTAATATTTTGAGCACGAATTAAAATAAAAGAAAACTAGTTATTTTTAGAAAATAAAGTGATCCTTTATAAAAGCCAGTCATTTTAATTCAAAATTATTTTACTCGACCTAATTATATATAAGAACAAATATATGATCCATGATTGTTAATCCACTTATTTATTTATGTCCAAATATATGTTCATCAATATTTGATTCACTGCTTTATTAGTAAACCCAAAATATATATGTTCATATTTATAGAAATCTTGTTGTCAGCCTCTTGACATATATGACAATGAGTATTCAATTTGATTATACATGCTACATTCATATACAAGTATTTTTACCAAAATATGCAATACCTTCTTATAATTCTTTAGAGAATTGATAAGCCAAAAGCCTTTAGATATGAGATGGCCCACTAATAAATTTAAAGTCTTGGGACTTTGTCAAAATATTATCAAAAGAGAGATTGATTGGGCCTCAAAATATTAGACAAATGTCAATCACAAATTCTCACTCAAACAAAGCCTTACAAGAAAATAAATACACCCATGGACTAAACTTACTAGGGGTGTGCAAAATTCGATGAAAACCGAATTAATCGATCAAACCAAATCGATTTTTCAAGTTCGGTTCGATTATTCGGTTTTCGGTTCGATTCGGTTAATTTTCGGTCAAAAATCGAAAAAATCGAAAACCGAAAATATTAAATATATAAAATATTAATTATTATATAATTTTTTTAATTACTTATTTACTTAGGGGAGGGCACTCAGGGCAGCAAGCACAAGCAGCCAAGCAATTGAGTCTCTCTGTGTCGTTTAGGGTTTCCACGGTTCTTCTTCATTTTTCAATTTTCAATTTTTCGTTCACCACTTCTCATCTCCACGGTTCTCCTTCTCCACTTCTCCTCTCCCACTCCCACCTGTAAAAACCCTTGGACGCCGCTTCCACCACCCGCTGCTCCTACCACCGGCCACCGCCCATCAGCCGCTCGCAGGCAGCGCCTCTCTCAGGCCGTGGCGGCGCCTCAAGCTCTGAGACCACAGTGCGCTCACGCAGGACGCAGCCCCGCACGACGGCACGAGAGTCCCCCCTGCAATTCTTCAAGGTCCAGTTCCCATTATTATTCCCAATTTTCAAGGACCAATTCATATTCAGTTGCTGAATGTTGTTTTGGTTGTTTTGGTATAGCAATTAGCTAGTTACGTAGAAGAATTCACTCAATTTTGTTTACTATGTTTGATAAGATATAGGTACCAAAACTTTATATCTTTCGGAGCATTATTTAGAGCATATTGTTTGATATTATGATTTTCATTCAAGTATTTCAATACAAGCTTCTGCCATTTATAATTATACAGATGATGAGCTGAGCTAACCGATATTCCTATGTTGCATCTGGAATTTTCCACCTAATAGACTCTAATTAACTCCATCTGACACATAGCAGACTTAGTTAAATTACAATATGATTTCTGCTGACTTAGTTAAATTACAATTTATTGGCAATTACCAATTCAGGCTTTCTTAATTTTTATAACTAAAACTAAAAGATATATGGTTTATTGTAGATGTCAAGCTCACTGGGAGAATCTGGAGGCATTGATGGAAATGGAAGCAATGACATCTCACAATCACATATGTCTGAGGATGCAACTCAAGCTTCTCAACCTTCAAATGCCACTCTACTACCAAGACCTGCAACTGCAAAGAAAAATAACAAAGCACAAAGAAGATCTAAAGTGTGGGATCACTTCACGACCATCGTAAGTGATGATGGCACTGAAATAGCTAAGTGCAATTATTGTGATAAAATCTATTGATCTGATACTAAAAAAAATGGAACTTCGTCACTTACTTTTCATATGAATGCTTGCTCGAAAAATACTCATAATCAAGAAACACGACAAGCATTGTTAAATTTGCAAAAAAATGAGGAGGGTAATGATGGGGTGGGTACACTTGGTACATGGAAGTTTGATCAAACTGAAGTTAGGGCTGCACTCGTAGAAATGATTATTGAAGATGAGTTGCCATTTAAGTTTGTGGAGGGGAGAGGATTTAAGAAATGGGTAGCTAAAGTATGCCCTAGGTTTCATATTCCTTCTCGATGGACTGTGTCAAGGGACTGTTTTGATTTGTATGAAAATGAAAGGAAAAAACTAAAGTTTTTTATGAAGTCAAATTGTGATAAAATTTGCATTACCACTGATACTTGGACTTCATTGCAAAAAATTAATTACATGTGCGTTACTGGTCATTTTATTGATGAGGATTGGCGTTTGCATAAGAAGATTCTGAATTTTGTGCCCGTTTCTAGTCATAAAAGTGACTACATTGGTAAGGCATTAGAAACTTGTCTTCTAGATTGGGGATTGAGAAAGGTGTTCACCATAACTGTAGATAATGCAAGTTCAAACGACATGTATATAGCGTTTTTGTCAAAAGAGGATGGTGAATTGGGGTAATGTTATTTCTAGTTGTAAATATCTTCATATGCGATGTATTGCACATGTGATTAATTTAGTTGTTAATGATGGCTTGAGAGATATTAACCCTTCTGTGAAAGCGTGTGAGAGAGATGCGATTAGATACATCGAAAATTCACCGCAAGATGGAAAAATTTTCGAGTGTGTAGAGTGGGAAGCGATAGAAAGTAAGAGTTCTTTGTGTTTAGATGTGCCTACTAGGTGAACCTCAACCTACTTAATGCTTAAAACTGCTGAAAAATTTCAAAGTGCCTTTGAAAGGTATGATGAACAAGATACAAGCTTCAGAGCTGATTTGTCCAAGGGTGTGGTTGATGGGGACCATGGGGTTCCAACTTTAGAGGATTGGAGTGTTGTTCGTAAGTATCTGATTTGTTGAAGCATTTTACGAAATCAACTTTAGTATTTCGCTCTTTATATGTCACTCCTAGCTCATTTTTTAGTGAGATTAGTGATTTATGTGCTATCTTGAATGAGTGGGTTGGAAGTCCAGATTCGGAGATCAAGGCAATGGGTGAGGCCATGAAGAAAAAAATTGATAAATATTGGGGGGATCCGGAAAAAATGAATAAAATCATTTTTTTTTTTTGTGTTTGATCCACATGATAAACTTGAGTACATGGAGTACACGTTGGGTGCGATGTATGGGGTTGAAAAGGGCGGCAACATCTTTCGTAGTGTGAAGAGTGAACTTTATGAGTTGTTTGATGAATATAAGAAGCTTTATCAACCGGAGGGTGATGCAAGTGATAGTGGCAACAACAGCTCTAGTTCTAGTGAGGTGATCAATTGTGAAAAGATTGGTAAAAGGCCCGCCTCGATTTATAAATCAAGGCTTAAGAAGCAAAGACTTGAGAGTGGGATGTCCTAAGCAAAAAAAAGTGAACTAGATACTTACTTGGGTGAAGTCAGAGAGGACGATGATATGATAGTTTTGATTTGTTGAGGTGGTGGAAGTCAAACTCTTCAAGATTTCCGATTCTTTCAAGAATGGCTCGTGAAATCTTAGCCGTTCCAATTTCTATTGTTGCATCGGAGTCGGCATTTAGTACCCGTGGTAAGGTACTAGATGTATTTAGGAGTTCTTTAACTCCTAGAATTGTTGAAGCTTTGCTATGTGCACAAGATTGGATTCGAGGTTCACGACATCCCATATGTGTTGAAGAGCAAATGGAGGAGCTTGAAAATTTCGAGAAAGGTAACAAACTTATTAATTTAGTTTCACATAATTTTCATATTTTATCACATGATTTTGTATTTTAATTTCAGATTTGCCAAATGTTGGAATTGGTGGAGGAGGATTAGTGTGCACCAACATTTAGAAGATTTGGAGAAGATGTCAAGAATTTGGACGTACATGGAGGAATATGGATTGTTATGAATTGAAGGAGTTTTATCACTTTTTTTTGTCTTTGTTGAACTATGTCATCACATATTTCAATTATTTGTTATGAATTGGACTAATGGTATGTATTTGATGAACAATTGAACTTGATTTTATGTTATTACTATGAAGTATGAACTTGATTTTATGTTATCACTATGAAGTATGATTTATGAACTTGATGAACTTATTCATATTTGATAGATTGCATAAAGTACATATTTAGTGTTTGATTTTTCCCATGTTTTAGGTGTCAATTAATCTTAAGAGTTTATTTTGATCATGGTGTATTATATTAGATTAGAAATTTTACTTTTTGGTCAGTAGAAAAAGGCAAATGTTTGAATTCCATGTAAAAAAAAAAAAAAGGAAAAACTTCGGTCGGTTAGGTTAAAAACCGAAACCGAACCGAAAATTTCGGTTCGGTTAAAGTTCGGTTATCATGTTCATTTGGTCGGTTCGGTTACCAAATATGAAACTTCGGTTTGGTTCGGTTATGATTTTTCGGTTCGGTTTGGTTACCAAACCGACCTATGCTCACCCCTAAAACTTACACTAGGCCTTTGTTCCCTTATTATTCAAGTGTTAAGACATGGGTTCCACCATCTTCCTCCCTCACCTCCAAGCTAGAGGCTGAAACCACACCCCACCATTTGGCCATACATTGTTATACTTATACATACTGATATTTTGCATAGTACATACATAATAGGTATACAAAATTACTATTCATGCATACTTTTCCTTCTATAAAAGAAGAGTCTTGTAGGAGCAAATAATCCCATTTTCATTCTACTTCCCTTACTGAAACTCTGCAAAATTCCTCCCTCATATTTTAGCTCTAGAATATGACCAAACAAGAAGAACACCATCTTCATCATCAACACTTTTTACACCAACAACACCAAAATTCTCATCCAATCAAACACTAAGCTTTACACAAATTAAAGCTATAGTCTTACCAAAACTCACAGCCATCTTCACCACCAAGCATCCACCTCCTTCCTCCCTCATCTCAGGCGGCGCCACCGCCACACCACCGCCGGAAACCGGCCGCCGGCAACCTTCGCCGTGATACCCAATCCATACACCAAAATCATCCCCACAACACGGTTAATCTAAATACACAAACCGATCGTTCATATAACTCTTCTTTTGAAAGTAATTTCATCTTAAAGTTTCGATTCTTACCTTTTTCCAAAAACGCCTCCGTCGCACCGCCGCACGGTTGGTCTCGATTCTGGTACCAACTGAAAGCCCTTGGCGAATAGAACAAAAGCCCTCGAACAATTTCATGATCGGAGCCCTGGACACCGTCGATTGTCGCAGGAAAATTACGGTGAAAACTTAAAGCCCACTCCTTCTAAAAATTGAATCTATGTTCTTATTTTGCTTTGTGTGTATGGGTGCGTATCCGTTGTATTCATCTTCTTGTGTGTAAATTTTATAAGTAAAATTTTGGGTTTAAAATCTGAGACAAGAGGTCTTATGCGTGTTTGTGTACAGAGAAGAGGGAGAGCGTGAAGTGTGTGTGTTTTGGAAAACAGGATAAAGAGAGAGAAAGTGAGGTGTGGATATATGCTGTGTGTGTGAATATGTGGTGAGTGTGTGCGTTAATTTTGTGAATGTGTGGCGTGTGTGTATATACTTATACTATATGTGTTTATCATTATTATTATATCAAGTGTGTGAGTTTTATTTATTATTATAATTTCAATAAATTAAATGTGTTTATGGGTTAAGTGTGTGCGTGAGTGTTTGTTTGTGTGTTGCGTGTGATATCTAAATCTATCTAACTAATAAGTATAACCAATATATTATTAATTTATTTATTTAATTTATGGGCGTGTTATGTATGCAGGATGTGGTTATCATTATTTTCCTTATTAATGTTCTAATTAATATGAGTGTGTGTGATAGTACTGTGTGCGTTTTATATGAGGTGTTGGTGTCATTAGTTAATATTAATTATAATATTATTATTATTAGACTATTAATAAAAGCAATAGTATTTCTATAGCTATAATTATCATTGTCACTATTATTGATATGAATATTAAAGGTCTCTTTTTAATTAAAAAAAATATACTTCAAATACTCTTTAAATCTTAAATTAGCAAATTTTGTTATGTAACTACATATCTATCTTTTAAATGTTATTATTTGATTCTAAGTATCATTAAATCTTTTATATGGTAAAATACAAAATTATTATTTAAACAACTATTTGACTGTAATAGCTTATTTAAAATAATTAATATCCTTTTAAACATGCTCCTATTAATTATATTTAAGCTTCGTGTGCTTGAATGATATATTGAGTTATCCCTATATATATATATATATATATATATATATATTAGCCTTATATGATTATATATGTGTAAGACATGAGTATGTGAGTTTGTTAATTGTATATTGTTGTGCCTCTATGTTGATTTGTGTGTGTTAGTTTTTAGTTAATCAATTATTATTATTGTCATATATAATAATCAGTTGTACCGTTATAATGTTATTACTTTCATAAATAAATCATTTACTTAAAGAAAAAATATAATTAAGAATTTCTTCAAAACGGTTTGAGTTAAAAGTACAAAAATGATTTTCTGGATATGATATATGTTACGAAATTGTTAAGGGGAGTAAGTGTTTAAAAATACAAATGAGTTGTTCTATAATTGTTATGGTTTACTTCAATTCATACATATGTGAAATTATATTTGATTATTTGATTAAATTGGTGATGATCATGATATTACTTATGAGAATATAAAGGAAGGAATATTATTAAGTAATTTAATGAATCAAGAGGTTCTGATAATAATTAAACTTTCAAGAAAACGTGTTGGGAGAAGTGCTTCAGACCAGAGGCTCGGGACGTCCCTACAACTTGAGTTTCTGCAAAAGTATTCACGAACAGTTCTAACTTATCTATAAAGTTATAAGGTGGGTGACACTATTTGTATACAGTGGTTTATGTTACAATGATTGTTGGTGTACTCTGAACTCGACTAAACAAACACAAATCTATAACCAAAGAACACAAGTATATAAGAATATAAGGTTTCAAAAAATAAGCTTATGATTATGATTATGATTATGATTATGATTATGATATGATGCTATGAGATATATGATATGCGATAAAGGAGACAATGGGGATTGCACGTGGTAAGTTGCTTCTGGTGTGGTCCCAATAATGATGAAAAAGGAGATGAATGGGATTGACGTGGTGGTAAGTACCAAAAGGGTCCCCACAATGATGAAAAAGGGACAATGGAGATTGCACGTGGTAAGTCGTTACCAGTGTGGTCCCACAATGATGAAAATGAGACAATGGGGATTGCATGTGGTAAGTCGTTACCAGTGTGGTCTCACTATGATACAAAAGATACTATGAGGATTTCATGTTATAAGTGTTGTGATTACACTGGAAAGAATGTTTTTACTTTGTATAATAAAATTGAATTTCGGACTTATTTACTGAATTAAATTGTTCACTGATGCTGTGAATATCATCGAATGTTACATATATTTACTGCATAACTGTTCAATAAATAGTACGTGTTACATTGTAGTTAATTTAGTGATACCAGATCACGTAAGATTAAATTAACAGCCTTTTGTAACCAAAAAGTACACCATTCACGACCTAGATGGAAATGAACAATCTATCATGAAAGGTTGAAGTGTAACGCTTCAGATTGGCTTGTTTGACCAAAAGAGATTACACTAGTGCATGTCAAGTGCATCAAGAGGATTCCACGGAGGACAAATTCTTCGAATCGAACTAGGAAGAATTAGACCTCGAATGGTTCGTTATTTTTTAATCTTCGCCCCTTAAATATGATCACGCCAGGTTAGTAAGTATTGCTTTGACTTATTACGGGTAGAGAATCAACGAGATTCAATACTTTATATCTTGGGCAATATTATTGGTCACATGTGTAGATTGGTCACATGTGTAGCTAAGATTTAATACGAAGAATCGTGTGCAAGTAGGCTTGTTCGATTTGCCCCCTTGGGAGGTTCATAAGTTTTATCATACCAAATCTTGCAAGTGAACTAGTTTCCTGTATGAGTAATAATGTTGAACCGCCTTTACCAAGACAAAAAGATATTAATTAATGGAAAACTATTTCAGTGGCTTGAATTAATTAATGGGCTAGATAATCTTAAACACGGGAAATAATAACCGGGAGTCATATTGACTATAATATGGGTTAAGATGGATAGTGCAATATTAATTATGTAGTGGGATTAATTAATATTTATGGGCTTGAATAATATTGTGGCTCAATATTGATAATTCAAGATCCATTGGAAGGTCCAATCTTAATTCTCCTAAAGGCCCCCCCAAGTAGCCCAACATAAAGTCCAATAACTGGAAAATGTGTTTAAAAATAAAATAAATATTTGTTGCTAATTTTCCAATTTTTTCGAAAATTATGGATAAGAGGGGAGAAAGATTTTCTTTGAATTTTGTTATGGAATGAAGATATGTATTTGGAATACAAGATTATCTCATTAAATTCAAGAAATCTCCCACTTAGTTATTCATAATGAATATTTCGAAAATTTTGAAAATATAAAGGGCAGGAAAGATTTTCTTGATTTTCTTGAAAAGATATTATGGAAGATATGTATTTCTTGGAATACAAGAATATCTCATAAATTCAAGAAGATCCAAATCTTGGAATCTTGACCTAATATTTTCGAAAAATCCATAATGTGATGAGGTGGGATTTTTGTGGAATATTTTAATTATGGGGAAAAGAATATAGGAGATATATTCAAGATTTCTTGGAGATCAAGAAAATATTTTTTCACATTGTTTTTTTTACCCCAAAAATCGCCCATCACTCATCTATAAATAGGGGATGATTATTTCATTCCCAAGAGCAATTCCATGTGCTGGAAAAATTAGTAAATCCACAAAAGTGGTGCAACAAATTTTTATTTTTCCTTTTAGTTAATTGTTCGCTAGCTTGTCGAGCAAGGACTAGGGAATACTTGGGAAGGTTTTTTGGTGTGTTTTCATCGACGAGGCCATCGCCATTCCAAGAGGTAAGTTCACGTAAACTCGTAGTAATTCCGCATGCGTAGGATTTATGTGAACTGTTTATATGCATGATTTGTTATTATTTGAATTAATATAGGATTAATTCATGCTAGTAATAATTGTTATAATTAAATTTGTATTAAAATATTCATCCCGAATAGATCCAGGCAATTAGCTCCCCAACAATTGGTATCAAAGCCTCGGTTTCGGGCTCTGATCTTTAAATTGTAATTTAATTCGCTTTCATTAAATTTAAAATTGGATAGTAGAATTGCTAGATCTTTTTTGCAGGTATCCAATTGTCATGGAATTTAATGTGTTTATTTATGCATGCATATAAATTGTTATTTTTAATTCGATCAAAAGATAACTTTCACATGAATAAATTCCAAATGGATGATTGTGGATTATTACTAGTGGCGACGATGACCCTCCCCACGAGGCTCGTTCAAAGCGAAATAATAATTTCAGATTTAATCATGGTTATTACTTAGGTATAAAATTGATATGCATATATTCAAAGTCCCCGCCAATTTTATATTGGTCAATCAGGGAGCCAACTATTAATCTAGTTATTAAAAGTTTGTAAATCGTTTTGTTTGTAACTCGCTTGAATGTGTTTAAATAATGATCCACCCCACGTGGCTTATTTAAACTGTTTGAGATGTTGGCTGATGCATGTTCATATTTTTTTGAGATTTTAATATGAAACATGTGATCGAACCTTGCGATATTTTTGTGCTTATGCATATTATTATTTATTTCAGTTCAGCATGTCGTAACCTTTTTTAATCCACTGCTATTATACTTAAAGTCAATACAATATGTATGGAAACTATATTGATTGGAAACGAAAAATTATAATTGTCCTAACTACAAAAAAGCACAAGTGGATTCTTGACACACCAAAATCAGATGAGCCAACTGACGGGTCAAAAATGCGGGACCCGTTAGATCACCTTGCGAGAGATGTCGTCGCGAAAATGGTGGAGGACAAACCCGTAGTGGATTACGCCCCTCGAACGATGGCCCATCCGAACAAACTTGAGATTCTCGAAAAGCAGATTATAACCGAGACTCGATGAATTTGGTACTTCACTCTCTGCCCAAAAGTTTCTTAGCATTTTGGCCTCGCTAGCAGATTTGTTGCAAGTTTTGGTCTCGACAGAGATGTTGATGGGGCACCAAACTCAAGCTTTAACGGCAAGTGGTAAGTCTTCATTTTCAGGCGAGGAAGGCAAGAAAAGAAGAGGACCAAAAAGCCATAAGCAATAAAACTCAATCACTGCCAAGGGCAATGGTAAGATGAGGAATGCTTGTGGTGTCAAGGAAAATCTAAAGAGGAAGTGCTTAAGTCATGCGGTGAAAGAGGACAATGGAGGTTTGTCTGCTTCCAACCCCAAAAGGACGGAAAGAAAGGTAATTCTCACGACTAGTTGTTGAAACTTGTTTAGCGGCGATACTTCTCATTCAATGATTGATTGATACGAGATCCACTAATCATGTTTGCTTTTCAAACCGATCCCAAAACTTAGTGGGAGTGAGATCCTCATCACACCGGGCGATGTTACGAAAGTAGCGCTTATTGTAATGCTACGTAAGTGGCAAATATTGCAATGCTACGATAGTAATTATTATTGCAATTCTACGTAAAGAAGCAGACATTGCAAAGATGCTACATGAGTAAAGGTTAAAGCGATGGGAGAAGCACCTGCCTTTTAAAGATAAAGTTTTTTTAGATTATCTTTATGTTCCCGGTTTTAGAAAGAATTCACTTTCGGTTTCTAAAATTCTATTAATTGGATACTTAGTTTCTTCTAATAAGAATGACATCATTTCTTCAAATAATGAGTGTATCTCATTATGGGACATTGGTCAAGTAATCTCTAAACAATTAACTGCGGCACACCACTCACTTAAATGCATCCTATAACACATCAACTATTTCCTGAAAAAGAAAACATTCATCGAAGTGAACGAAACACTTCTATGGCATCTAAGATTGGGACATATTAATCCAAAGAGGATCCAAAGGTTGGTGAAAAGACGGTTCACTAGAGTCTCTCCAAGATGAACCAATTCCAACCTCGCGAATCATGTTTGGAGGGTAAAATGACCAAGAGGGCATTCTTGAGCCAAGGGTAATAGAGCCAAAGAAGTGTTAGAAATCGCTCACACGACGCGTGTGGTCCAATGTCAACCATGGCAAGAGGAGGTTACGAGTATTTTGTCACTTTTATTGATGACTACTCGAGGTACGGTTATATTTTCCTTATGAAGCATAACCGAGACCTTTGAGAAATTCAAAGAATTTAAGGCTCAAGCAGAGAATCATAGGAAAAACGATCAAGTCTCTACGATCCGATCGTGGAGGCGAAAGTACCTCAAATGATGAATTTTTGAACTACTTGTTTGGATGAAGGATTGCATCCCAAATTAATCGCACCTGAAACCCCTCAACAAAACGGGTTGCAGAGCGAAGAAATAGAACTTTTTGGAAATGGTTAGATCAATGATGAGTTATGCGGATCTTCCCAAGTCGCTTAAGGTCATGGCTTGGAAACAACGGCTACATTCTCGAACTTGGTGCCATTCAAATCGGTTCCCCCAAACTCCCAAAGAATTGTGGACCCGGCGCAAGCCCGGTTTGAGACACATGAGAATTTTGGGGTATCCGCCCACGTGTTGGACAAGGAAGCCGGAAAATCGATCCTCGATCGTAATTAAGGATGTTTATAGATACACCGGCGGAACAAAAGGGTGTATGTTCTATGGTCCCAAGATCAAAAAGGTAATAAGCACCCACTTTAGATTTTGGAAGAAGACTATATGAACGCGAAAGAAGACCCGTATGAGATTACCTTAAGTGAGCTAAGGAGGCTAACCTCATTGTCAACTGTATAAAGATGACATACCAAACGACACACTTACACAAACCTAAACCTCGTCAGAAGTGGGAGGGTTGTGAAACAAACGAGATTCATGGAATAGGAGAGTCCTCGACTTGATTCCCTGGCCAAGACGAATCGAACCCATGGACATATGATGAGGCAATCCAAGACAAGGATGCGTTTCTTAGAAAAGGCAATGAAAATGTAAATGGGGTCTATGGATCATAACAGAGTGGGGAGCTAAATTTAACCACTTAATGGGGTCAAACCTATTGGTTGCAAGTGGGCATACAAGAGAAAGAGGGATCGACGGGAAGGTGGAAACCTTCAAGGCAAGGCTTGTGGCGAAAGGTTATACTCGTAAAGAAGCGGATCGACTATGAGGACACCTTTTTCACCAGAAGCGATGCTCAAGTCCATCCGGATTCTCTTGTCGATTGTCGCACATCTCGATTTTGAAATCTGCAAATGGATGTCAAGACAATGACTTTCCTTAACGAAAAGTCTTGATGAGGAAATCTATATGCAACAACCCCAAGGCTTCATTGAAAAGGGCCAAGAACACCTAGTTTGTAAGCTCATGAAGTCCATTTACGGACTCAAACAGTCATCGAGCTTGGAACCAATGTTTTGACCATGTTATAAAGTCTTATGGGTTTGATCAAAAATGAGTTCGAAAGTTGTGTGTACAAAAAGCGTGTCGAATCGCATTGGTATTCTTAAGACTATCACGTAGATGACATTCTCGCTCATCGGAACGATGTAAAGGTGTTATCGGACGTAGGGGCATGGCTTTCAAAATAGTTTGATATGAAGGACTTAGGGAAGCTTGCACATCCTTGGGATCAAGATCACTCGAGATCGCAAGAAAATGATGATAGTTTGTCGCAAGCTTTCATACATGACAATCGCCTTGAAAACGATTCAAAGATGCAGATTCCAAGAAAGGCTTCGTACCTTTCGACATGGAATCCATCCATCCAAGGAAATGTGCCCTAAGACACAAAGGAGATAGATGACATGAAAGGCATTCCTTATGCTTGGTACCGTCGAAAAGTCTTATGTATGCAATGTTGTGCATTTAGACCGATATCTCCGCTGGTTGGCATGGTGGCAAGATATCAAAGTAATCCAGGAAAGAACATTGACGGCGAGCTAAAAGCATTCTCAAGTATCCGAAAAGAACTCGAGATAGAATGTTGGTTTATCACCGATAGTCTAATCCCCATCCGCCACACCTGACTCTCATTTCCAATCGACATAGATTCCAAACTATCCGCGCCTCGCTTAGTGTCTTTCATTTGGGAAGTGTAGCCATGAAATGGACGAAAGTGTGAAGCGTAAATGCATCAACGACTCAACCATGGAACCGGTTTGGCTCTGGACCTTCTTAGTGGACTTGGATGAAGTTCTCAATTTGTCTCAGCAATATTTGCTTTGGGGCTTGCAAATTCAAGGAACCAAGAGTCCAAGAGTCAAACAAGCACACCGAAGGAAAGGAATCTTAGATGAGAAATCGTTAAGAGAGGAGATGAAGAGGTGACTAAGATCGCATTGGAAGATAACCTAGTGTATACTTTCACAAAGTGTCTGCCTCTGGAAACATTCAAAGAGACATGTGGGAGGAATGGTTGTCAAGTCGAGCTATCTCTTTTGAGTATAAGTGGGAGACATTATTAGGTTCGTGTAGGTGACATTATATGTCACGGATCTACACGAGACATGTTGTAGTATACTTAAAAGAAGACTTTGAGTATAAGTGGGAGATTGTTGGGATTATACTGGAAAGTATGCTTTTACTTTGTATAATCAAACTAATTTCGGGACTTATTTATGAATTAAATTGTTTATCACCGATCTTTGTGAATATCATCGAATGTTACATATATTTATTGCATAACTGCTCAATAAATAAGACGTGTTACATTGTAGTTAATTTAGTGATACCGCATCACGAAGATTAAATTAACAGCCTGTGTAACCAAAAAGTACACCATTCACGACCTAGATGGAAATGAACAATCCATCGTGAAAGGTTGAAGTGTAACGCCGATTGGCTTGTCTTGACCAAAAGTGATTACACTAGTGCATGTCAAGTGCATTGAAGAGGACCTACGGGAGGACAAATTCTTCTTAATCCCAACTAGGAAGAATTAGACCTCGGTGGTTCGTTATTTCTTAATCTTCGCCCCTTAAATAGGATCACATGTGGTTAGTAAGTATTGCTTTGACTTATTACGGGTAGAGAATTAACGAGATTCAATACTTTATATCTTGACAATATTATTGGTCACATGTGTAGCTAAGATTTAATACGAAGAATCGTGTGCAAGTACGCTTTGTTCGACGGTTCTCGGAGGTTCATAAGTTTTATCATACCAAATCTTGCAAGTGGAACTAGGTTCCTAGATGAGTAATAATGTTGAACCGCTTCCTTTACCAAGGACAAAAAGATATTAATTAATGGAAAGCTATTTCAAAGACTTGAATTAATTAATGGGCTAGATAATCTTAAACACGGAAATAATAACCGGAGCCATATTGACTATAATATGGGTTAAGATGGATAGTCTTGATATTAATTATGTAGTGGGATTAATTAATATTTATGGGCTTGAATAATATTGTGGCTCAATATTGATAATTCAAGATCCATTGGAAGGTCCAATCTTAATTCTCCTAAAGGCCCCCCAAGTAGCCCAACATAAAGTCCAATAACTGGAAAAGGTGTTTAAAAATAAAATAAATATTTGTTGCTAATTTTCTAATTTTTTCGAAAATTATGAATAAGAGGGGAGAAAGATTTTCTTTGAATTTTGTTATGGAATGAAGATATGTATTCTTGGAATACAAGATTATCTCATTAAATTCAAGAAATCTCCCACTTGGTTATTCATAATGAATATTTCGAAAATTTTGAAAATATAAAGGGCAAGAAAGATTTTCTTGATTTTCTTGAAAACATATTATGGAAGATATGTATTTCTTGGAATACAAGAATATCTCATAAATTCAAGAAGATCCAAATCTTGGAATCTTGACCTAATATTTTCGAAAAATCCATAAAGTGATGAGGTGGGATTTTTATGGAATATTTTAATTATGGAGAAAAGAATATAGGAGATATATTCAAGATTTATTGGAGATCAAGAAAAGATTTTCCCACATTGTTTTTTTTACCCCAAAAATCGCCCATCACCCATCTATAAATAGGGGATTATTCTTTCATTCCCAAGAGCAATTCCATGTGCTGGAAAAATTAGTAAATCCACAAAAGTGGTGCAACAAATTTTTATTTTTCCTTTTAGTTAATTGTTCGCGAGCTTCCTTCCACCGGATTGTCGAGCAAGGACTAGGGAATACTTGGGAAGGTTTTTTGGTGTGTTTTCATCGACGAGGCCATCGTCATTCCAAGAGGTAAGTTCACGTAAACTCATAGTAATTCCGCATGCGTAGGATTTATGTGAACTGTTTATATGCATGATTTGTTATTATTTGAATTAATATAGGATTAATTCATGCTAGTAATAATTGTTAGAATTAAATTTGTATTTAAATATTCATCCCAAATAGATCCAGGCAATTAGTTCCCCAACAATAAGTCGTTACCAATGTTGTCCCACTATTGATAAATGAGATTCTAAGCTATTATTATCCAAACTATGAACAAGAATGTATACTAGGAATTCAAGCTAAAAAATGTGAATATACTATGAATCTACCATGAATACCAAAATTAACTACGCAAAAGCGTAATAACAATCTATAATAAAATACTAAGTTTAAATATGAATGATATCTTATAGATATCAATAATGTTAAGCTACTAAAAATATTACAATAAGAAACCAAGCTACGAACGAGTTTATACAATGACTTCAGGCAACCCTCCAAAAATCATCTACGCAAAAGCGTATGAATAATCTTTAACAAAATATCAAGATAATTATATTTCGGTGACCAGTATGAGTAACATCGTACAAGTTGCCCGCTGAGATTTTTATCTCACCCCCCACAGTTTGATATTTTCAGGACATGATCGAGAGGGGCCGGAGCTGCAACAATGACACGGAGTTTCCCTAATAATGATTTTCAATGAATGTGTAATCATCTCATAAAATGATTTTACTATCATACCGAGAAACCTTTTAAGTTTACTTGATAAAGTATCATGTACATTACTCTTTTATAAACGTCATCTTTATAAATATATATCTTGCAAGTCAAATTATGGGCTCTTCCACATTCTTTATCTCAATTAATAATTATGATTATGTTCTTCCGCTGCAAAATGTAATCTTATGCTTGTCGTTATATTTTAAATAAGAAATTTTTAAGCTCAAATTTTACGGTCACTAAGTGGCAACTCGAGTTTAGAGTGTCTAAGCCGCAAGGGCCGACATTCTGGATTCGGGGCGTTACACAACATAAAGATCAAGAGCCTCTGCTTTAAGAATAAAATTAAGTTAGACTTGACTAAAGGGGGCAGATAGGATTAAACGAGTTAATATAAAGTTTGCCCAACTTTTAGGCACACATATTTAAAAAAGAAATATGTAATGAGTAAAGTATTGAGAGTTAATGTGACTATATTTATCAAAATGGTGTCAGGCCCATCTATATATGAGACGAGTTGAGTTGAGTATTTACAAGCTCACTGGGGAACGGGCCTGTTTGAACTGGCCTGCATAGACCGCGGGTTGAAGTGGGTTTGGGGCGGGTTGAGTTGAGTTGGCCCGCAGACTTTTTTAAAAAATATTTTTTTTAATATCACTCAATTTAATTAAAATACATAAATATAAATATAAAAAACTAATTTATTTCTTACTTACTTTATTTATTAAGACTATTTTGCGGATATTGTTGCTTAATCTTTTAGTTTATTGTAAGTTTAGTTTGTTTTTATTATTCATCAAAATATTGTTCATATGTTGCTTAAAATTTACATAAACTCTCATGTGAAACATGTTCATACTATGAAATTAATATCATTACACTTATAAAATGATATCAATACTCTTATAAACTAATACCTCTAACATTTAATGTTATGATCTCAGTTTACAAGTCTTATGATATTAAATTTATGAGTGTAGTGGTAAAAATTTAATAATATTGTTTTAAAATTTTGCAAAACTTAAAAATTTTATTTTTATTTTAAATATTTTTACGTCAATTAAAATTTATTTTAATTTATTAAATGTATATTTTTATTTATAAATATTTTTTCACGTTCAATCAAAAGCATGCTATGTTTTAAAAATCGAAATGGACCAGTAGGACAGCTTTAAGATATTGGACCGATCGACAATCGACTCGGCCACAAACCGCTCAAAACGGTGCTAACTGGTGATCAGTTGAATTGGTGGTTCGTCGGTTCGACTCAATTTGGAAAAATAAAATGAGAAGTTGCAAATAAATTTTACCTTGCTGGCGGTTGCTTCCCCTGTTGAAGATAGCGGCGGGCTCTTCTCTTAATGAAGTTGCAAACACCACCAAAAAAAAATCACTTTATTTTGTTTGCAGAATGTTAGCCCTATTCTCCTTCTCTGTTCAACGGTGGAACTTTTTTTTTGTTAGGACTTGGTGACAATGATTAGGGTTTTGAATATTATAACTTTAATATTCTTTTCCTTTTTGTTTTTAATCAAAACCGGTTTTCTCATTATTCTCAAACTAGTGCAAAACCCGCGTATCACGCGGGATTGATGATGCATTTTATATTTGTATTTTAGAAAATTTTATCTCATAAATGTTACTTCTTCCTATTATTTTTAAGTGTCATTCTGAAAATTTTCAGATAAATTAAGAATATTTGTTATGCCAAATTTAACCTTAATTAATAATAATTAAATATTTTTAATAATAATTTTCTTTGATTGGAAATTATTCACATAACATATTTTAGGAAATTTAAAATTTCAAAATAAATATTTTAAAAAATTCAAATGACGTTTAAAAAGAATTAGAGGGAGTAGATTTTTTTCCCCTTCTAGGCGGGTAAATATTAGATGTTCAATAATTAATGTATTATGTGTAGTTTCTTGATGATTGTGTATGACAATTATAAGTTGAATTGATTAAAATTATATATTTATAATTCAACTATGCGTATATCATCATTAGTAATTGTTGCAATATGGTAATTTGAAATTTTGAGTTGTAAGCCTAACTTATAGTTCATAGACACCTTGTGCTTGTGAAAAGTTGTGGGTTAAAAATAAAGTACGCTCCTTATAATGCAATTGTTTATTTATTATAGAAAATATACTGGGTTACATACTCCCTCCGTCCCAATCATAATGACATTTTTACTGTTCATAAGGGTTTAGTGGAATAGTGATAAAGTGGTGGGATATGAAGAGTTATTTATTAGTATTTTATATGATAAAGTGATAAAGTGATGAATAATTGGGGTTAAAAAATATTGTTTATTAATATTTTATGTGATAAAGTGATAAAGTAATAAAGTGTGTAAGTAACTTTACCATTATGATTGAGACGAAAATATGGGGTACTTTATCATTACGATTGGGACGGAGGGAGTAATATATTTATCGAATTGAGTGCATAAAAAATCAGCGGATGAAAAAGTATTTTATTATAACAAATCAGAAGAAATGAGAAAGATTCTCTGATAGCATCTATATATGACGTTCTCCTTCAACAATTTAAACTAAACAAAATCCACAGGCATAAGCTGGTGTTGGAGCTATCAGACAAAATTGAGTTTTGAAGCATAATTGTAGAGATGAGAGCAAAGAAATTGCAATTATAATATCATATGGATAATATAGTTTGAATTAATTGAATGCTCCACTTCTAATTCCCTGGCCCCTGTGCAACCCCAATAATGAGAGCAAAAAATTGCAATTATAATATCATACGGAATAGAATCAAATTGCCGAAAATAGGAAGTCCATCAAGCCTTAACTTAAAATATCCACCACAAACAAAAATCAGCAAGAAGTGGAGATTAAGAGAAACAAATAATGTTGATAATAAATTATAAACACACTATTAATATTATAGCAATTGAAGCAACATCAACTTAACATTTTAGAATGAGGAAAGCAACTAGTAAAAAATGGTTTGGTAATTTATCATTAAAAAAAATTCAATTATTTTTTTTCCAAATAAACAACACAATAAGCATATAATTAAGATAGGAGGTATAAGAAAAATAAAATGCTTACCGCCGAATATCACAGTTTAAAGACTTCCATTTGCAATTTGTGCATCAAAAATGTTTGCTAAGAATCATGTTTGCCTAAATCTTGATTCCAAATTATCAGGTTCCCAATATAAATAAAAAGGGCAACAATAAATTAAGACCATTGTTCTTATTCAATACACTGCCTATATCATAAACTAGTTTAGTGTCCGCGTGTTACGCGGTTTTTAATTAAAAATTATCAATGTTTTCATAATAAACCTCGATCGAACCCCATGACCACGGTCGGTCCGGTTCAACTGTCGGACCGATTCAAACCCCATGTTCAACCGTTTTCTATGTTTAGTTAAAAAAATAAAATAAGTATACACCTACAAAAAATTAAATATATATTTTATAATTTTTCATATCATATTTTATAAATTTTGTCTCACCTCATACATTTATCCCACATCGAAAGTGTTAGAGAAAAATGTGAGAGGAATATAGATTTAAAATTTTAAATATTTAATATAAATTAATAATTTAATTTAAAAAGAAAAAAAGAAAAAAACCGATTTTTTCCGGTTGAACTGGTTTTGACCGTTCAACTGTTCAACCCGAAATCCCAATATAGGTGCTTTTTAACCCAAGTTTCTGCCGTTCTTGCTTCACCGGGTTGAACCGGCCGGTTTTGAAAACATTGGTCAAGAGTTGATTTTGGGTGAGACCATCTCACAAATCTCATTATGTGAGATAAGTTTGTGTTGTCCTGATTGAAAATAAAATATTGTTAAAACTCAGCCCAAACAAAACACTACCCCTTCTCCACCAAAAATTAGAGCTTGTTTGTAAACTCTACCCGCTCAATAGAAGTGATTTTAATTAATTTTTGTACAAAAATCAGAAGTGGGTAATGTTTGGAACCAAAGAGCTTTTAATTAAATTATTAGAAGTTGCTTGTGTTTGTGAAAATAATTACTTTTTGTGTTATTTTACAGAATTACCCTTTTCAAGTCAGTTTTCTCAAAATTGTAATACTATGATTCAATCTTTTCCCCAAAACCCACAACACCAACAATCGTATTATCCATTTTCAATGATCGTCAATTCATCAAGCAAAAGAAGGAAAAGATACAAAGAACCCCTAGCAAATCAGAAATTAATTCATTTTCAAAAGGGTGTCAAAAGAGAAAAATTGAAATTTTGAAAGAAAAAAAAAACCTCAACATCTAGTAATATTCTTTGAGGGTTGATCTTTAATTTGATTGGGGCAATATTCTTCGATCTGTAGCAGGAAAGAGAATAGATCGTTGGAGCTCTTGTTTGGTGTTCTTCGACTGGAATTATAATTTTTTGTGACTGAATGGGAAAACTGGATTTGGGTTCTTTCAAATTTTATTTTTTGTGAGGGTGAATTTGTAAGGAAAGGTTCTATTTAATTATTAAAATATTCAAAAGTGCTTCTTGAGAACCAAAAGTTGAACGTTGGGTGCTTTGGAGAATTAGATTTTAAGTGATTAAAAAATTAATTGCAAAACTCTGAAATTGCTTATTTTTAAAATAAAGTGATTTTAAGCTTTGAGTTGAAGTTGCAAACGGACACTTAATCCAGCCCAGTCCAAAAGTTGAGATGAGAAAGAACTCACACAAAATATATTAATAACGCATTCTCGACGGGAAGGGAGACGTGTGGCGACACAACAAGGAGGAAAAGAATCTAGGGTATGTTTGTTTCGGGATTTAGAGGTGCGGGGGAAGTCATGACTTCGAAATCATATAGATTTGAAAGTCTTGGTGAATAGTAAAAAATATGTGTTTGTTTAGAGATTTTGATAGAGTGAGATTTTACTTTATGTCAAATCAATATTTAATAATGATTGATATGATATTATTATATTGTGTTGAGAGTGAGAAAAGTAGTGGTGTCATTGTATTGAATTTTGTGAAAAATAGAGGTGTAGGTGTACTTTATAGGAGAGGGTTTTGAAGTCTAATTTTAAATCTCAAACTATAATGGGATGTGGTTGAGGATGGGAATAGGCCATGCTACCCGACAGAGGCCTACGGCCCGGCCAACTAAAGTTCGGCTCGGCTCGTTTAATAATCAAGCTAGGCTCAGGCATTTTTAAAAATCTTTTTATTTAAATAGATCAGGCTTGAGCTTTTTCGTAGGTCTTTTAAGCCCAACAGGTCGGTCTATTTAACTATATATATATATATAATTATATAATTGTAAATAATATATTAATAAAATAGATAATATTTAATGCTAATAACTAGTAGCAGTATATTTTGATGATATGATGAAGCACTTAGTATAATTATTTGTACACTTAAAACTTTTATAGGTGCGAATTTGAATTTTTTATAATGAATATTAGTCATAATAAGAAGGTCAGGCCTAGGCTTTTTATGATAGAGGGATTAAATTCAAAATGGTCTCATAATTTATTACCTTTTTAGAAATGGTCCCAAAAAAGTTTGAAAGAATAAAAACTGGTTCCCAAATTTTGTTAATTGTCTAATTTTTACCCCAAAATTAACCTAAGATGAAAACGACACTTAAACGATGTCGTTTTGTGTCATGCGTAACACCACGTGCACCTTCTCTCTGGCGGGCCCTGCTGACTGTATTAATAATAATATTTTTTTTTTTTTTTAAATCCAGTCACTAATTCAATTTTTTTTAAATATCAAATAACACCCCCCCAAATGAAACCCCTTTTCTTCCCAAAATTAAACACCCCAAATCGAAAATCCTTTTCTTCACCGAATAAAAACCCCCAAATCGAAAACCTCGAAACCAAACTCCTAATTTTTAAATTCGCCACCGCCTTATCGAAAGCCCGAGTAGAAGGCCTATAGACCGATAGTTCTGGACGGCACTCAATGTAGTCCCGCCGATGTCGTTTCGATCGAACAAAAGGTCCAGAATTATCTCGAGGCATGTGCAATTGGCGATAAGGAATGATGATGAACTTGGGAAATTACTGCAGGGAATCACTCTTGCCAGTGGTGGTGTATTGCCCAAAATTAATCCGTTGCTTTTGCCTAAGAAAACTGGCGGATCTGATGATAAAGCTTCTAAGGCGGCATCTCCTAAAAAGGCCTAGATTATTTTGTTGTTTTCTGATAATTCCTACTTTTGCTTGTGTTTATGTGAGTAAGACTTATGTTAGCAGATGTATCTCAGCGTGGATATGTTCTGGAAATGAGTACAAAGTTGGTTTGGGATTTTTTTTGTTTTCTTTATAAAATATAATGTATATCTTATAAAATAAATCTCTCAAATTTATTTCCTAAATATAAAATCTTTATGAATTTAATTATCATGTATATCAATTCTCTACAGATTTGATTTCATATATATTAAATTCTATAATAATATTCCATATATCATTATTGAGAATCCTATTTAATTGACTCCAATTTAATTAAACATTAATAATAATTAATTTTAAATTAATCTATTATTAATTAATTCTCCATAAATTAAATATTAAATCCAATTTAACATTTAATCAATCAACTATAATCCGTAAAAGGGAACTACTTGTTGTGTGACTCATATGCCCTCATATATCGAGCGTTAGTCAAACTAACGGTCTTAATTGAACTCTAGAAAATATATCACTCGCTCAAACTAACGGTCTTAATTGAACCCTAGAAAATATATCAGACATTCTCTATATATGAGGTACGTTGCGAGAAATGTGCAACTACCTGTAACTGAAACATGGGTTATTACTAATTTCCTCATTTCATTCGCGAATACTCGATTAAGTCTTGAACATGATGGAGTGTCTATTCAAATAACTTAATCATATTATCTCTAATCACTAATTGATCATTTATGTCACACTTAGCCACAAAGTCTAAGTAGACGTGCATCGGCCGATGACTTTGATCCAATTATGATGAGAAGATGAGTATTCTCTCTAAATCCACATTGAGGAATGAATCATATTCATGGCTCAACCCACGCTCTATGAATCGCACCATTATGAATCCAATTATGATGAGAACATGATGAATGAATGTATCCAATTCGGGACTAAGTCATTTGCGCGAACACACGCTCTATGAATCGCACCATCTTCGTCAGGCGACGGATGTTAGTATTAGTGTCCTAGAGACAATCTATTGTAAGGACATAATACTCGATGATGTTCAGTTTTATTTAATATTATAGTTCATTTAATATTAATGTATGAGAATACACTTGTTTGAATATTATGTTTGATTGTTTGCATTTATTCATGCAAGTGTTCCCATGAGTCATTGTTGTCATGAGGTTGTGAGAACTCAGATGACTTAAGCATGATTCTCAAATAGCCCCAAGGATCATCAAGAATGGGATATTGATGATGCAATTGAGATTGGTGTGCGATCTGCATCATACTCTTAGAGAGTGTAGTAAGATCTCCCTTACTACGAGATACTAGGTATCTCATGATGGATGCACAGATACCTTAGAGGGTATTGGTATACCCATCCGAGAAACCATTTGATGTAATTCCACAATATGTGTCTACGGGTGTCTTGGTTAGCGGGAGCGATGCGATACTCCTTTGACTTGAGGCAATACGCACAACATGTGTGGAGTGATGAACTTTGACCATGACCGATGCTTGCACCCTTCCATGGGTAGATATGGCTTGGATTGAGTTCATCACGAAATGCATGTGCGTGCTAGTTGAGCCAAGAATATGATTCATTTCTCAATGTGGATTTAGAGAGAATACTCATCTTCTCATCATATTGGATCTAAGTCATCGGCCGATGCATGTCAACTTAGACTTTGTGGCTAAGTGTGACATACATGATCAATTAGTGATTAGAGATAATATGATTAAGTTATTTGAATAGACACTTCATCATGTTCCAGACTTAATTGAGTATTCACGAATGAAAGGAAGTTATCGTAATAGACCATGTTTCAGTTACAGGTAGTTGCACATTTCCTCGCAACGTACCTCATATATTGAGAATGTCTGATTTATTGTCTAGGGTTCAATTAAGACCGTTAGTTTGACTAATCGCTCGATATATGAGGGTCTATGGGTCACACAACAAGTAATGGTTGTTTACTAATTATAGTTGGTTGATTAAATATTATATTGGATATTAATATTTAATTTATGGAGAATATAATAATAATTATATTTAGAATTAATTATTGTTACTATTTAATTAAAATAGATTTTATTAAATAGGATTCTCAATAATAATATATGGAATATTATTATGGGATTTGATATACATGGAATCAAATCCGTAGAGATTTGATATACATGGAAATCAAATCCGTAGAGATTTTTGTATATGGAAATTAAATCTATGGGATTTAATTTATAAGTTTAGGGATTTTATTTCCTAATCGGGTTAAGTTAAGATTTAAGATTTAAGTTTGGGCCTCCCTATGTATATGAGGTTTTGGGAATTCATAATATAAGACTTCATATTTTCTCCATAAAATCTCTAAGTTAGAATTTTCCTAGCAAATTCATCTCGGAGATTCCACTCTGGCAGATCTGTGCGAGTTAGTAAATGATTGTTACGTGGATACCATAGTTGAGGAATCCGTGTACGAATTGCTATAAGAATTATGTTTACGTTTACTCGTATTTAATTATGCAATTAATTGTTCGTTGTTGGTGATCTATTTATTTCCACTGTGCATATGTATTACGTGTTTATGTGCCTCTAAATTCCAACAACCGAGGGACCAAAGAACCATCCACGAGTGGGATCTTGTTCTTCACGCTTAGAGCCCTCTTGATAGAATGGCTCCTGGAAACAAAATTAGAGCCATTGAGGGGCTCAAGAACAATAGACACAACAGGATTATCCTAGGGATGCAGTGTCAATGATGAATACGGATTGAGAGCCAGATTCAACGAGGAAGGATCAAGAATTTTGTCATTTTCTCGGAAAAAAAAATTTAGGGCAAAAAAAGATCAAATCACAAAAAACAAACTAAAATTGGGCAAAAGAACTCGATGAAAACACTACTTCAATCGATAAACCCCAAAAACAATCGATTGATTCACAATCGAAAACAAAGAAAACAAAGAAAACAACTCAAATCGGTTTACAACAAAACCGATTGAATACCAAAACAAAAAATCAAGCGAGAACGCAACGGAAAACGAGATACAAACCTAGCATCACCGAATCAGAGATGATTTGTAAACTGATACCATGATAATTCCATAAGAATTCATGATGAAGAATTGTAAACTGAATAATTGAATATAGATCGAAAAGTGAGTTACAGAAGTGAAGGAAAATGGATTTAAAGAGATGAAGAGTCTAAACGGTTTCTAACTAACTTAACTATAAGTCAGTCAAAGAAGTATTGACTGACTTAAACTAATAAAGTTGTTTGTGACTATTCCTTTCAGCTACTGATACTGTATCACAGTACAACTAATACCTTTCCTTGTTACAACTAATACAAGTTACAGAAAATCAAATAAAAGACTTTATTTGATCTTATTAAGAGACGACATGGCACCTTCATAAGTTCACAAACTTCGCTCTTATAATTGCTTTCAATGTTGAGTTATTTGTTGTGTTATGTTATATTTTGGTTCTATAGGAACAAGTCACTATTTGAAGGTGTTACCGTGGACTTTCACTCTCTCATCTCTTCGGCATCTTATGTTCTTGTGGACTATAGAGCTACAAAAAAATGGCCTGAGCACCCAAATCAATCCCTCTTCACTCGATCATGGCTTCCTCTGCCTAGTTGGTGTTTTCGGATTTTTTATGGCTCAATTTCTCAAGGAAACTCATGTGTATGGGTATTTATTGCACTACAAAAAAAGTGGGTTTTAATGACGGTTTTTAGCGACGGTTCTACAAACCGTCGATAATTGCAACGGTTTTGTCGACGGTTCAGGTCAGACGGTCAAAGTCATCGATTTAGCGACGGTTTTCAAAACCGTTGCCAGTAGCGACGGTTCTTTCGAATCAGGTTCGGGTCACTTAGCTACGGTTTATCGATGGTTTGAAACCGTCGCTAAGTCGAGTATGGGACACGAGGCGACTCGGCACTTGGCCCACCGCACCAAGGGCGGTTAGCGACGGTGTTTCATATTTCTCGACGGTTTTTCCGTCGCTATTAACGACAGTATTTAATAAGCGTCGCTAATCCGGCCGCTAAAATCGATTATATAAAACAATCCATGACCTTCTTTCTGCGTTTTTTTAAGAAATTAGAGTCGCCCCCGCCCCAAGACGTTGTTCGTTGTTGCCGTCGTGAGCATTCCGCCCATTAGACGATAATGGTAACGTCGCACTCTTCAATTTGACGGTAATTTTCTTACTTTTTACCGTTCGTTTTCAAATTGTTAAATATATATATATATTTATATTATATATATATATATTTAAATATATATATATATATATTAATATATAATTTCAAAATATATATATAATTTCGATATATATATATATATATATTAATATATACATATTAGAAATTATTTGTATATATTATATTAGATTAATTCGAAATGTGCATGTTATATATATTAGAAATTATTTGTATACATTAGATAGTATTACTTGTATATGCATGTTAAATTCGAAATGTGCTTGTTAGAAATTAGACTAGTTAGATATTATAATTGTTAGAATTGTTAGATTGTTGGTTGAATATGATGAGTTTAAAATAATACAGTCGAAACCCTGTCGAAATTATTTGTAAATATTAGATAATATTACTTGTATATACATGTTAAATTAGTTTTATAGTATTACTTATATATACATGTTAAATTAGTTTTATAGTATTACTTGTATATGCATGTTTAATTAGTTTAGCTAGTCTAGTTAGAAATTAGACTAGTTAGATATTATAATTGTTAGAATTATTAGATTGTTGGTTGAATAGGATGGGTTTAAAATAATATAGTCGAAACTCTGTCGAAATTTAGGCGCGATTTTAATTAATTATTTTAATTAATTAATTAATAGTTTTAATGTATAAGTAATTTATGTCAAATGACATTCATATTTTTTTATATAATGCAGATGAGTACTACTGGACGTGTTAGTGATAGTGGTCGTGGCAAAATGCAATGAATGACGGCGGTCGGGTCAGGCGTGACAAAATGGGGCGACCCGAGGCAACTACTGTGGTCGAGGCGAAGGTGTTTCCTCGAGCACTTGGAGGAAGAGGATACTTGACCGACGGTGAACTCCAGACCCCACCCTCCTCCGGTCCATTTCGCAGATTCCGCCACAAGAGGGGGCATCTCCAGGAGGGTCGAGCTCAGGTTCGGCCTCTGTTCATCATAGCTCGGCACCCAATGCTCGTTTAGTGATCGCTTGAGAGCGGGAAAGTGAGTTATAATTTACTTTTATTTATTAATTTGTTTAGTTATACAGTTAATTATTTAATTATACTTATTATTTTTTTATATTGTTGTTTCAGCATCATACCCGGTCATGAGGCTGCCGCTATAGCCACCAGCTCCATCTTGCGAGTTGGAATTGCCATGGGGGCTCAGAGCTGGAAAGGCGTGCCTGAATCCCACTGCCAACTCTACTTCGATGAGTTTAGGTTACGTACAATAATTAATTACTAAAAGTATTCATAATTATTTATTTTAATTTAATACAATAAAGTTTGCGTTAATGAAATTAGAAAAAGCATTTAAGTGGGGAGAGGATATGACCCCTACGATTTTTTATGGTCCGCTCAAAAAAGCTTGCCCAAGTCCGGTACAAAGACTTGTTGTATAGGTAGCACACCGCGGAAGGATGAAGGGTCGGATATGACGACAACATGGATCCCGTGTCCGGGGTCGATTGTGGCTGTGTGGAGCGATCCCGCTTATCAGGAGATGTGCCGGAAGAATCACGGAGGGGATGGGGGCGTCGCTGTGCATAAGGCCGGATCCAGGTCGATTTTGGAGCACCAAATGGCGGAAGTAAGTAATTAAAACATATTAATAATTAATTCTACAAGTTCATAATTAATTTTAATACGTGTATTTGTTAACAGGAACTATGGCTCGACGCCTCGACGCCTAGAGACATCGCACTCGCCACCCCCTACGAAGAGGAGACAAGGACCTCCACCTACCATCACAGAACCCACATGCACGTAAGTAATTTAATTATAATATTGTATTTCGTAATTACTAACCTGCTCATGTTGCTTGTATCATGTATATAATATTTTTTTTACAGAGAACCATGCGAGAAAGTGTAGGTCCCGAACGGGTTATGCGAGGGCGTAAGTCTAGAGAGGGGAGGTGAATAGACTTAAAAAACTTTTCGTCAGATCGGGTGTGAGCAGATAGCTTTGATCAGAGTGCGAGTGAATCCGGTTTGTCCTGATAACTAACTTATCAACGCCTGCAAACAGATTCGTAACTATCGATTAACGATGTGTCTGCGGCGAAGCTTTAAGTTTTACCCGTGTGAAAAACCGGTTTGTATAAATCGATTCCAAGTTTTATCTTTTAATCGGATGACGAAATATCGGTCCGATCGGATCGGCTTGGTGCTATCTCGATCTTAACTTAGAATGTATGCGCTTTTAAGATTGTGCGATGTGAGAGCAGTTAATCAAAGCAAAGAAGGCACACAAGATTTATAGTGGTTCTGACAAAAACCATCCTACGCCCACTCTTCCCTTTTCACAAGGGGCACCAACTTAACCAACTTAACCGACTTAACCGATGGACTTAGTTTAGTGTGTTAGTCCAACACAAGACACCAACAGATGTTTTAAGAGTTCTCACTCAACCGATCCCGAAATCAAGATTAGAAACCCTAGATCGAATCTTGCTAAACAACTTATCCTAACTTGGGGTTTGGGTAAGATTGTTGAGGTTCCAACTATGAAATCTTTCCTTGCGTGCAAAGCTGACTGATAGCTAGATGAAAAGATTTCTTGCTAAGAACTCATGGGATGAACACAATATAAAATAAGCTTGTTGTTGTGTTCTTCGTATGAAATCGACTATATAGTTTGAGCTTCTTGATTATTTTGTTTGTCCAAGCATTTCCGTGTTTCACTCAAGTGTGATCCCATATTTATAGACCTTGAAATCAAAGAGCCGTTGGAGAGCAATTTGAATTTCAAAGCTATTTTAGGTAGACTTGCGTGGCTTGATGTGGCGTCTTGAACGGCATGGCATGGCAAGCGTGAATGTGTATTTTATAGCCGTTTGAGAGAGCAACATCGAATCCGCATGATGTCGCCTCTGTTCATACGTGTTTCTTCCTTATTGGATGGAAAACTTGCTTTTAGCGTTGTTGTTCCTCCAACTAAGGTTGGTATTCTTCTTGTTTAGATCGCAGACGTATGATAAGATGAAACATCGGTTTTTAATCTTATGGTGACTTTGATCGATCTGAATCGATCGATCTACTGATAGAGATTCTTACGGCGCTGTTGACTTAGCTTCAACTGGTGACTGACAAGCGATGTAGGTCTTACGGTCTTATCTTCCGAAGTCATCCGATCTTCTAGTATTCGAGGTTTGAGCTTCATGACTTCCGAAGTTATCCGACTAGATCGATTCGATCCGATCTTCCGCTCGGTTTAACGTTACGCCTGTCCGGATATCGAACTTTCTTGATTCTTGATTCGACCTATACATATTGAGTTCCCCTCAATATGTGACCTATCTATTACATCGGTTTTTCTATACAATCATTATCAACCCGGTCTCCTATAGCAAAGAATGTAAACATCGATCGACCAACAGTCCGACCGGTCCTATTACATGTGTTTTGGAACTTTCATCAAAACTATAAATTTCCCAACAATTTCCCTTTTTTGATGAAACCAAAACACCGAGAAACCAAACAGTTGATAAGTATAGAACGCTTAAAAGAGCAAGTAATCGGAAGACAAAGAGATTTTTGTCTTGGGATCGTAAAAATAAACTTTTCATTAGATATGTTGATTACATGTTACATCGTAAAAGTTTTGAATTTAAAAAAGCAAATGATCCCTAGACGTCTTCGATTCTTCACTCCTTGGGCTTGTATCCTTCCGGCATTTCTTTTGGTCTTGTGGAACGTTGAAAATCGATAGAGTTTCCATTTGACATCGCTTGTCCGCACTTGATCGGGTTATATGCGATTTGCTCAAGATGTCAAAGTAGAATCTCTCAAATGCCATCATCGAATGAGCCATCCGCCTTCTTCGAGTATACTAGCATATCAAACTCCTGGCGAGATATTTTTACATTCATAAGTTTGGCCTCATTTTCCGGATACTTGAAAAGTCCGGATATTTATTACGAACCCGGTTGAGGAACTCATCATCTGGTGATTCTTCTTGTGGAACAAGATCAAGGACAAAGGCATCCGAAGCCATTCACCACGATCTTATTCCATTCCTCAAACCTCTTAAGCGTGTCTGGCGGTTTTTGGTATGATCTCGTCCGACTCTTCTTTGTAACGAGGTTACAAAAGCAGATTTTCCACCAATCCTTTCTTAGCCCTTGATTTGAACTTCTGTTTCAACCCTTCTGCTTGTGCCAGTTTTTCTGCCCTTCTTTCTTCTTCTGTCATCTGCTCTTTGGATAATTTTACAGCTAGCTCCTTATCACCAGATGTCGATTAGTCAATGTCTTCGTGACTTTCCCGGTCCGAAATGTAATCGGTCCAGTTTTGATGTCCCAAAGACCAAAGACCTTTCTTGCGATTGATCTTTGTCCATGGGCCTTATCCGTATGAATCGAGATCTTCGATGTGTCATTAGTTTCTCGATCCTTCCCCTTTTGGTTTGATCAAAAAGCGCATTGAGGTGGGAAGTCAGAGAGCCAAAGTTAACTGATAATGCCTGATTTAGATCATTAGCAGATAAACCTGAAGTTTGAGCTGTTAGATTACGAGCGGTTGTAATCCATTTCTGTTTTGGCGGTTTCCATTGTAGCGAGAGAGTGTCCAAATCATTTTGTCAAATTTCTCTTCTCGATAACTCGAGCCTTTTTCTCGGTGGGCGTCGAGAAAAAGAAGATTGATTTTGATCCAATTGTTTGACTTTGTCATCAATCGATTTTGTAAGCTCGGCCGAACATGGTGGTCATGGATTGGGAGAACCCGATCTCGATTGCTTCGATTTGTTTGAGACTAATTTGTCTCGATCGATTAGCACTCCCTCAATCTCTTCTTTCGGAGAGATTTGAGACATGATCCGATCTCCGGAAGTTGATCGATGGTGATTTGAGATGTAGGAATTGGATCCATCACTTGATCGAAGTTCGGTTGTTTTGTGCCTCCCGGTGGTTGGTCGTGAACTGCAAACACAGTTCCACTTTCATCGGCGACTCTCCCATTCTCCATTTTCAATTTTTTCGAGCTTCTTGGCGATCTCCGAACTTTTCTTCTTCCGCAATTCCAACTTCACGTGGATCGAGGCTTTCCGCAGTTTATCGGATATTAGCTCACCGGTGATCCCACTTTGGGCGGACTTTCTCATATCGAAGTCAAAATCTGCGAACTCATCCGCACCACCCATCTGATTCAACAAGTAAAATAAGATCGAGAAGTTTTTTTAATCGAGATCTCTCCGTGAGGATCTCCATGACTTCTTCTCGATAGCGGGATGGGCGACCGCCAGTGGATACGTCTCATCAATTTCTCGCTCAATTCTTAGTCCGACCATTTTTCCAAATGATGGTCTTTGTTGATCTGGATCTGAGGAATTATCATCCCAGATTCATTGGATGAGATGTGGAAGTTTACGGATTTGCTTGAGTCGGCGGAAGTTGTTCTGATTGGTTCGACCTGCAGTGGGTTCTGGCCAGAGTGGCGATTAATATCTGGTTCAGTTCATGAAAGGTGAACTAGCGGAGAGACATGCTTTCAATGACCTTTAGTCGAGGGTGAATCGGCGAGAGGTTGAGGAGAAAGAGATTTATCACTTTTGCTTCTACCTCGGATCGTTCTGGCGAGCCCTCGAGGTTGAAAGCTTTGCTGTCTCGATTCTGTTCTTTGTTGCGCAATGAAATTTGTTTTGGCGCTCTTTCTTCTTCTCGACTCATCTTCTAGTGCTTTAGAGTCATGGTAGCTTCTTTTTGCTTTCTTTGGCCTCTTCTCACAGGCCTTCACCGTTTCTTTTTTTCAGAGCAAGCGTGTGGATGAGGCGCTTCTTTGCTCTTTCCTTTCTTCGGTTTTGTTGGAGTGGGCTCCTTGTCATCGTCTGTGGCCCATATATAATCGAAGTTGATGAGAAGGAAGGCATTGTAGGACTTCGATCCATTCTGATTCCATTCGGTAACTTGGCGGTTTGTCCTTTCAATATAATCGCAACCTTGTTGAGATTAGCGATTCTCTTTTTCGAAAAAGACACACTGGATTCATTGACTCCAAATTTTTTCGTGTTCTTGGAGCAAGATGGCTTTTCGAGGAAGCCGTGCCAATTGATGTTACCGAGCCCCATCAATTATTCTTTGCCATCTTTGTACATTTTGACCGATGTGAAGAGCATCCGGGCTAAATGAGATTCCCATGATCGTTCTTGTGAGAATGTCAAACAACAATCTGTATTTCTTTTTGAGCATTGGCACGATGAATCCGGCTTTACGATGTTTGTTGCGCCTCTTAAGAGCTCCTCTCGATTTCTTGATCCTCATTCTCCTCAGTAGTGTGCGGTGAGATTACTTTTTGTAAGTGGTGAGCAGACGAGTGATGTCCGCATTTGTCGATCGATTTCTTCTCCGATTGATGACGATATCGGTTAAAGTCTCGGATTTTTCGTATCCACACTCAAATTCTGCAGAATTGTAGTGCCTCATCTTTGCATCACTTTGGATTGCGTGAAAGTGAGCAGAGCAATATGTTTCAATCCAAATTTTCTTCAATTTGTTCCACCTCCATGGATTCGGGGATCCTCGGTGGTTCCAAACCGAACGAACTTATCCTCAAAGATCTTCGTTGCCCGGTTCGCATAGTTGCACATGATCTTTCCTAGTCCATGAGTGGCCATCTACAAAATGAGATAGACTCATTAATTTTGTGCATAATCAATATCAATATCATCTTTGAAAACAAGAGGCAATGAAGCATAAATTCAAAAAAAAAAAACTTTTTGAAAACAATGTTTTTAACGGAAAAGAAAGATTCATCATTAAGTTTAAAAGAAAGTATTACCAGATTCAAATTTTTCGAGATGATTTTGAACTCTAAGAAATCGCTTTTTGAAACGTAGAAAAATTTGAAGTTTTTTTTTTTTTCAAAGGATAATAATGCAAGTTTGTGAAACAGAAAAACTCGTAAGGTTTGATGAATCTTATATAGAGCGGAGGGAACAATAAGACAAGATTTGGAAGATCAAACGTTTTGAAAAGATTATGCGCTCCAGATTTAGCGGTTTTGATCGTAGGGTCGAAAAAAACGCACGCAAAAAAACTTTTGGATTTAAAAAGCACGATCAAATAGCAGTTAATACATGTACCCCACGTCCGCATTAAATGATTTGCGAGTACACGTCACAAGGATAGTGGGTACAAGAAAAGGCAAATAATATCGATACGATCCGATAAATAAGTAAAGAACAAGAGAAAAGAGATCGCAGATCTGTTGATCGATATTGTAATCACCAATATTACTTGTCAATGTTGATTCCACTTGTTGATCTTAATCATTCTCGCCTAAGCCTTAAGAAATTTCCCAACCGATCCTTTCAACCCATCTTCTCAATTGATTCGATTTGTTGAAACTTCAAGCTTAGCCGATCTTTCCTTAAGTACGCCCGATTTCCCTTTTGATCCTCCTTGATCAGTTGAAGTTCCCCCTTCAACTGATATTTCTGACATAGACTGATATATCTGATTTGTTGGAGTTTCAAGCTCAGCTGATCTCTCTCATCTGATCATACTCGAAAGTAATCAGATTTTGGTTGACCTCATCTGATTCTTTTCAGATTAAGCCAATTCTTGGGATAAGTGTTACCGCCAAAACTTAGTCTAGAGTAGTAACTTCTATTCCCTAAGTAGGCGTGATTTGACATCGCGAAAATATCGTCTGCGATCTCTCGATATGTCAATCAACCGTAAATTTATCCAATTATCGATCGCGTGATTTCTACATCATTTGTCCTTTTTGATGCAAATTTCTCGGATAGGCTTCTTGAAATGGAAATTGCATTTGCATCCTTGCTTGGCCTCTATAAATTGGACCAATGTTTTACACAACATCACCCATTCACCATACTTATCTTCTTTGTAAGAAACATGTATCTTGGTGAACCCTTGTTTCCGGTGAGACTTCCTAAAACACTTTTACACCCTTTTATATGGTTTCACCTTCTCAAATCAACCCTTTGCATCCCTTATTCTTTGTTTTCTTCATCATCTTCGATTTCACATCACGATTATTTTGCAAAAGCTTCTCTACCACCGTATGGGGGATCTGCAAGGTAACCGAGAAGACACTTCTCCTAACCGTATGCACCTTGTGTGTCTATCTGGATGACGTAACCAGAACCATCAGACTTAGTCTGGTATAAAACATGCAACACATGTGCCCATGAGATCTGACGACCAACTCTTTGGCACACGTGCTCCATTTAACAGCTGGAGAGCCCTACTACTCTCCCTTTTAGGGCTCCTGGCTTAGTAATCCTATCAATGCCGCTCTCACTTCACTTGGAGAGTCCATCAGTTTGCGGCATGGGATTACCTTTCAAGCCCCCCTCACCCTGTTAAGTGGGGAAAAATGAGAGCGTCAGATTTCATAAAATCTCTCTCTCTTCCCCTCTTTAACACTTAACTAATGAGTTTGGGTTTGGGTTTGGATGAAGGTTTAGGGTTATAGGTTTAGGATTTTGGTTAACATTTATGTACTGACCTCCGGGTCTTCTTGTACTTGTAACTCGTAATGTAACCTCACCTTCGGGTTTTTATCAATGAAAAGTTCTGTTATTTCATCGTTGTGTAAATTCCTGCTTTCTTATGCGATTGTTAGCTCTTAATCTCTGAATCTTGCTTGTTGAATATCAGCTAAATCGATTCACAAAGAAATACTATAACCAAATTGATTTAATCAGATAATCCTTTAAACTGAGCATTTTCCTTTAATCTGATAAACCTTGAATCGATCGATTCCCTTTAAACCGATAGACTTTAAATCGATAACTAAAATCGATCGATTTCCTTTGGATCCGATGGCGTGTAAGTCGATCGATTTTTGCTTATCAGATCTCTTGAGATCGCTTAAGATACCAAACTCAATCGATTTCTCTCGATCCGTTAGTCTCTAACCAATTAGTTAAGAGAGCATTCCATCAAACATTTTCGGTGACATTTCTCCAAGATCTAGAAGTCCTAGCTCATTGCATAAATCTCTGAATCTGATCTCAGCTAGTGGCTTGGTTAGAATATCAGCCTTCTGTATATCAGTATGAATCTTTTCCATTCTGATATTCTTCTTTTCAACGTGATCTCTTATAAAGTGGTGTCTGACATCCACATGCTTGCATCTTGTATGTAGAACCGGATTACGAAAGTGATTGCAATAGCACTATTACTGTCCACGAATATAGGTACGCGTTTTTAGCTACAATGTTGTAATCCTCACCGCCGATCGAGCCAGAGCGATTAGGAACAACGACTTTCCTGCACCATATATATTCTGCTTCGTTGTAGATGTCGCATATCGATGTCCGCTTTTTGAAAACCACGAGATCGACTTACTTCCTAAGAACTGACATGTTCGGAGGTTGATTTTAAATGTCGATTTTGCAACCTCCATAATCGTAATCGTAATACCCACTAAGCTCTAGATTATCATCGATGGGTAGAATAAACCAAGGTTTATTGTTCCTTCAGATACTTAAGAATCCGCTTACCGCTTCTAGGTGGTCGATCATTGGATTTGCTTGAAATCCGCACATACACCTCTTGCAAAAAAAGATATATCGGTCTGGCACGGCAAAGTATAATAGAGATCCAATGAGAGCCCTATATTCCTTCGATTTGTTTTCCGACCAAATTTCATCTACGGATCCATCTTGAATCCAAATCATCATAGGAATTTTGGCTTCCTTACTATTTTGAACTCCAAACTTAGCCAATAGATTCCTAGTGTACTTTGCTTGGCGAGATGAATATCCCTTCGTGCTTTGTTTAACTTGGAGACCTAGAAAGTAATTCATCGACCCATCATGGACATCTCGAATTTCCCAGATCGGTTTCTTTGAATCTTTCACATAGGCTCTTGTTAGAGATCCAAGATGATGTCGCCCACGTAATCAATCAACCATCGAATATCTTCTCCATCTTCTATTCTCAATAAGGTTACGTCCCATTGTTCCTTTAGTGAACCCACTTTCAATCAAGAACCGAGAGAGTGTATCATACCGGGCTCGCGAGCTGTTTAGAATAAAAGAGCTTTTCTTAAACGATACACTTGGTTGCCCTTTTCAAAGCACGGAGGTTGTTAGACATAAACTTCCTCTGCTAGTACCCCGCTTTAAGAAAGCACTCTTTACGTCCATCTGATACACAGTGAACCCTCTGTGGGAAGCATAAGCCAGAAACAGCCGAATGGCTTCAAGGCGGCGACTGGTGCAAAGGTCTCATCGTAATCAATTCCTTCTGATTGTGAATACCCCTTAGCAACAAGTCTTGCCTTATTTCCGGTGATAACATTTTTCTCATCTCTTGTTCTTGAAGATCCATTTCGTTACCAATTACGCCTTGATGACACAGTGCATCTACTAGTTCCCATACTTCATTTCTCTCGAATCGTTCCGGCTCCTCTGCGCATGGCGGAATCCGGTTTAAGTCTTGTAATGCTTCCTCTATTGTAGTTGGTTCCTTCATAGATGGATAACAAACAATACATGGCACTTTCACCAACTGATGTCTAGTTTTAATTTTATCGACGGGCCTCCGATTATCGGATCGCTTGGATGACCGGTTATCCAGTCCTTCGCTTACGATTTCTTTGTCGGTTTTGAGAACATCGTCCGTTTACGATAAAAATCTTATTACTAGCGATTGGGAGTGGTCTTGGGGTTATGGTCCACTTTATAAGAACAAGTCTCGGTGATGTTGGACTCATCATGTCTTGATGTCTGCGTTATCGTGAGAACTTCGTTCCCCGAACCGGATGGTTCGATTCTTCTTATCTCGGTGAATCGAACTTTCTCATCGACAGGTTGTTCGTACCTTAGGATCTGATTGATCCGGTGAATCGCCTAGATCTGGAATGTAAATTGATCTGATTTACGATCCTTTTCCTTGATCGTTAGGCGATCCATTTTACGAATATCGCCCGGTAGATCGTACTTCTTGTTCTACGGCGCGTATTTCTCTTGATCGAAGATGCTTCATCAAAGGCTACATAGGGGTGTTTCTTCCACAATTAGGGTTAGTTTGTTGTAGACCACGAAAGCTTTGCTAGATGAGGAATACCCTAGAAATATACCCTCATCAGACTTGGCCTCAAAAGTCTTCAACTGACTTTTCCCATTATTGTGTATGAAACACTTACACCCAAAAACATGGAAGTAAGAAACACGAGGTTTTCTGCCCTTCCATAATTCATAAGTGTTTTGTAGTGAGCCTAGTCGGAGAGACATCTGCTTACTGCGTATGGCATGCAAAGGTTGATTATTCGCCCGAAAACGGTTTGGTATCGCATGTTCAAATAACATTGTTCGAAAGCTTTCTTTGAGAGTTCTGTTTCTCCGTTCAATTACTCCATTCTTGCATTTGTAGGCGTCCTCATGATGTTTCATGCTGTATACCAAACTTAGAGCAAAAATCAGTAATAAAAGAGTTCGAAATTCTTGTACCTTTATCTGATCTGATTTTTACTACGCTGACACCCTTCTCATTTTGTAATCTTCTTAGCAACTCGGGTATCTTGGTTGTCGCCTCATTCTTCTTATGTAAGAATATAACCCGTAAAACTTGGAATAGTCATCCACGATTACGAGTGTATTTGCGTCGTCCGTTGAGATCGATTTGGTGTAAGCTGGTCTAAATAGATCCATATGAAGCGGTGCGATTACTGGCCGGATCTTTGGTCAGGAAAATTCCTTTGAATGAAGCTTTGACTGTTTTCCCTTCCCGACATGCGGTACATAGACATGTCCGATCCTTTGAGAACACTTCATTGAAGTCTTCCACTAGAGACATCCTAGCTATCTTATTAAGAGTTTTAAAGTTCGGATGGCTCATTCTTTTGTGCGAGCCAACCGCTACTTTTGGAACTCTTAACAATCGAACTCAATCGATGGGACGATTCTTGGACAACTGCTCCAATCGGTTGTGTAGATAGATCGTCCTTTTCTTGAACCGATTAGCAAAATCTGTTGAGTGACTCGATTCTTGATAGTGCATTGATCACGAGAACTCGAACACTCAACCTTTGAATTGTCATAATGTGAAACCGATAATAGGTTGTGCTTCAGACCTTCGACATACGAGACTCCAGTTACTTGTACATCATCATTCTCTAAGGTTCCGAACCCTTTGGTATAACCAAAGTTATCATCACCGAAGAGTACACGCGGGCCTTTCTGTTCTATGTAGGAACTGAGGAGATGTTTGCTTCCAGTCATGTGCCTTGAGCATCCACTATCGATGTACCCGGATAGTTGCTTACACACACCTCCTTTGTTGGCGGACCCACGCGAACCTTAATCGATCGAGCTTTTAGGTACCCCTTTCGGATTGGGTCCTGAGGGGTTAGGTTTGGATTTGGGGATCCATACAAACAGAGCACTTCTATTGTGATCAGTCAGATCAGAAGGCCTGATTTGTCTCCCATACCTGTCAACATAATCATACTTATCCTTATATGCTTTCTGATTTGTATGATTACTTGTGTGAACCTTGGATGACTTAGAAGACTTATGATTTAACTTTTCAGTTTGTCTTCTTTTTATCCAGTGTGGTTCAGGTGCAGCAGCCCTAAATTTCTGACTATAGGGGTAGGTACGACTGCTACCATCAAAAGATTCATATCCTTTTCGCATAGATGGTTTTCGCAGTTTACCTGAAGCATGCTTATTAGGCAGCTGACCTTGACTGGGTCTCAGATTAGACTTCCCTTTTGTAGGTTGTCTTTTCTGATTCCTGATCTGTTGATCAGGTTGAGGTCTCTTCAGAAGAACTGGGTTCTTCCGTTGATTCCTCGGCTGATGCTTTACCAGTTGGGGTCCATTTCTGTTCCCTTTCTGGTTAGGCACTTGCCTTACCTGCTCAACTGGTCTCTTACCCCTATTAGATACGAGTTTAGCTTTTGGTGTGTCTTTTTCAGAAATTCGTCTGATTACACCTTTCTGAGATGAATCAGTCGGGGCTTTTGAGGATGTGGAGGGTTTCTCATAGCCAAGTCCCTCCTTATCAATCTTTACTCGAAAATAGGCGTTCATGTCTTGAACGGTTTTAGATGATTTTGAAAAAACCTCTATTTTCTTACGCAGATTATCCTCAGAGGATTTCAGACTTTCATGCATTCGGAATAGCTCATCGAATTTTGCTTGCAAGATTTTGAAGTCATCGACATCGGGTTGCGTTAATTTCCATCGATCTTTGATCTGCTTTTCTGATCGAAGCTTTTAACTTCGAGAATTTTAAATTCCTCGATTCTTAAAGCGGTTTCAAATGATCTAAGTTGGAGGCTTTTCCGAGATCATTTTCTTGACAAAGTCGATTATTTATGGTCCTCGACTTATCATTCTCGGCTTCCACAATAGCATAAGTGTCTCGATTGGAGAGATCTTCAAGCAATTGCTCACGAGTAGAATTGCGGTCGATCTCGGCCGGTGTCTTAATGATACTTGGTGTAGAAAGAAGCGAAAAGCGGGTTGGAGGTTACCTCGGTTGGTCCTCCACAGCCATCGAGCGAGAGTTCATCATCGTCGGCGAGAATATCGGATCTTCATTTTCATAGAAGTCGGCCCAGCCTTCTTGTCGAGTGATCTTCTCTGAGAGGAATTATCCTGGGAGAAGGAGGCCGGATAGGAATCGTCGATTCACGGCGTGTCAACAACCATGGCTCTTACATCTCTATAAGCGTTGCTCTCTTTTGTTCCTCTTTTTCTTCCCTCTCTTTCGGCGTCAGTGCAGGCGATGTCTTGCTATAGTGACACAGCTTCTCCTGATTGAAACCGCTCCTTGATCCACCGAACTTTTCTTCCGGGTGAATCACTCCGTCTGTATGACCTATCGGTGACTTTCGCTTCGATGAGTGGTGCGAACTTCTCTTTGTCGATTGATTTTCTCTTCTTTCCTTCGTCGACTATCTCTTTCCCTTTCATCTCTCAGGATCCCTCCGATCATCGATCCGGTTCTTTTCGAGATCTATTGTCTCGATCTCCTATCTCGCCCCTCGGTATGTTGATAGTCCTTATAAAATCTTCGATACTTACCAAGTTGTATATCCGACTTCTCAAGCTTCCCCGGTAAGCAAAGCGATCCGCTTACGCGACTTAATATATTTCCAATGGGTTCATTGGCCTTTGTTCTGCTACTAGTTGCCTTGAAAGCAATCGATTTTTTGAAGTCGAGGTTTCAAAGGGGACCTCGTCTTCATCGGCTTGACCTCTTTCAATCGTCGAACTCGTGAGCTTTAAGACTTCGAGAACAAGCTACTAGGTTTCATTCTTGAAATGTCCCGGCAATCTTTGATTACCGTGACCTTCATGTCCCACTTCTTGGTGAGAGACCTTAGGATCTTATAGTTGATATCTTTATCGGACATCTCTACCAAGTTCTCGAAGCTTGTTTATAGACATTGTAATTCTTCCATCGAGTTCGTTGATGGTTTCGTTTGGGCAAATCTTCGGTTTCTCGAACTTCACCGGTTCGGCTTTGAAGATTACTACCGTCTTTTATCTGCTCATTTCCCTCAGATTCTCGGCCCGAGTATCCCACATTGCTTTTGCAGATTTGAGATACTTAATCTTTTCTTTGGTGACCTTATCCATTGTCTTCATGATGATATGTCTTGCAATGGTGTCCGTAGTATGCGTTTTCTTTCTTAGTGTCCATCGTAGTGGGGCTTTTTCGACAAGACTTCCCGTGGGAAAGTCCGGATCTCCTCCGATTGCAGGATTGTCGTAGTAAATGATGATGGGTCCTCTCGATGACTTCCATCATTCGCCAATTGATCGAGCCTAGATGGTTGGACATATATATGGCCCAATTTGCATACTCATCAATTGAGAACTTCGGCGGATCATGATACATCTGGGACATGTTATCCATGCCGAGTGATTTTGGAAAATGAATGAGTTTTTTTTTTTAAAACGGTTTTCAAGATCGATTCGATTGACCACAATGACACAGAGTCGGTGGTCGGAAGAACCAACCGCCTCGATACCACTTGTAGGTCCCGAACGGGTTATGTGAGGGCGTAAGTCTAGAGGAGGGGGTGAATAGACTTCGAAAAAACTTTTCGTGCGGATCAGTGTGAGAGCAGATAGCTTTGATCGAGTCGAAAGTGAATCGGTTTGTCCGATAACCAACTTATCAACGCTGAAAACAGATCGGTTCGGAACTATCGATTAACCGATGTGTCGGAAGCTTTAAGTTTTACCCGTGTGAAAAAACCAGCTTTGTATAAATCGATTCCAAGTTTTATCTTTTAATCGGATGACGAAATATCGGTCCCGACGGTCGAAGCTTGGTGCTATATCGATCTTAACTTAGAATGTATGCGCTTTAAGATTGTGCGATGTGAGAGCGATTAATCAAAGCAAAGAAAGGCACACACAAGATTTATAGTGGTTCGGACAAACCAAATCCTACGTCCACTCTTCCCTTTCACAAGGGGCACCAACTTAACCAACTTAACCGACTTTAACCGATTGGACTTAGTTTAGTGTGTTAGTCCAACACAGTACACCAACAGATGTTTTAAGAGTTCTCACTCAACCGATCCTGTAAATCAAGATTAGAAACCCTGGATCGAAATCTTGCTAAACAACTTATCCTAACTTGGGGTTTGGGTAAGATTGTTGAGGTTCCAACTATGAAATCTTTCCTCATGCAAAGCAAACTGATAGCTAGATGAAAAGATTTCTTGCTAAGAACTCATGGGATGAACACAATATAAAATAAGCTTGTTGTTGTGTTCTTCGTGCGAAAATCTGACTATAGTTTGAGCTTCTTGATTATTTTGTTTGTCCAAGCATTTCCGTGTTTCACTCTGAAGTGTGATCCCATATTTATAGACCTTGAAATCAAAGAGCCGTTGGAGAGCAATTTGAATTTCGTGCTATTTTAGGTAGACTTAGAGCTTGATGTGGCGTCTTGAGGAGGCATGGCCGTAAAGCGTGAATGTGTATTTTATAGCCGCTTTTGAGAGAAACAACATCGAATCCATGATGTCGGCTCTGTTCATACGTGTTTCTTCCTTATTGGATGGAAAACTTGCTGCGGTGTTGTTCCTCCAACTAAGGTTAGTATTCTTCTTGTTTAGATCGCGGGCGTATGATAAGATGAAACATCGGTTTTCATCTTATGGTGACTTTGTCGATCTGAATCGATCGATCTACTGATAGAGTCTTCGGCTGTTGACTTAGCTTCAACTAGGCGACTCTACCGATGTAGGTCTTACGGTCTTATCTTACGAAGTCATCGATCTTCTAGTATTCGAGGTTTGAGCTTCATGACTTCCGGTGAGTTATCGACTAGATCGATTCGATCGATCTTCCGCTACGGTTTAATTACGCCTGGCCGGATATCGAACTTTCTTCCGATTCTTCGGATCGACCTATACATATTGAGTTCCCCCTCAATATGTGACCTATCTATTACATCAGGTTTTTCTATACAATCATTATCAACTGGTCTCCTATAGCAAAGAATGTAAACATCGATGTCCCAACAGTGTCCTGACCGGGTCCTATTACATGTGTTTTTGGAACTTTCATCAAAACTATAAATTTCCCAACAGAAAGGGTCGAAGCAGCCACCCAGGCCCAAGCCGCCGTCTCAGGTGATGATAATCCACCACCTCCTCCGATTAATTTGAATCAGATCTATGTGGAGAAGGCCGACACCTCTGAGACAATGGGTCCTTGGGTTCGGTAGGTTGTCTCCCGTCATAATCACAGAGACGCAACCCCACTGCTCCTCGCACCTCGGTTGAAGAGACTAAATGCCGCCGTCCACAATGAGACGGTTGAACAAAATAGAGAGGCAGTGACGGCCGAGCTCAGAGAAGAAAATCAACGGAAGTGGCAGCGGCTTGCATCCGCTCTAGCCGTTTAAATCGGTTGCTCACCGAATTATTTCCTCGGCATCATTAATTTCGAGAACGGTGGCGGTCATGGTGGTGGCAGAGGTGGCCTTGTGATTGGCGGTGGTCGGTGGTGGCGGCATCGTGGGCGTAGGTTATTGGGTCGGTGGTGGTGGTAGTCGTGGCGGTGGCGGTCGTGGTCTTTGGTGGTGGTGGCGATGGGCGATGGCGATGGCGGCGGGTAGGTCGAAAATGAGCGGTGGTGGTGGTGGTGGTGGTGGTGGTGGCTTGGATGATATCGGTGACTTCGATCCTGATAATTTGTTGTTTTCTACTAATTTGGGAGATGATGAGGATAATTATTATCCGAATCAGTGATTTGAGGGATGATTTGAACAATTTACTCTGTTTTTATTTTTATTACTTGTTCATCGACATTTTTTTTTTATTTTTATTGTGAATTATGTATGCCTAATGTTTATCGTTTATTTTTTTCTATTGTTTATTTTTAAAGAAAATTATAACTTGTTTAGATAGAAAAATACAACTTGTTTAGATAGAAAAATATAACTTGTTTAAATAGAAATGTATAACTTGTTTAAAGAAAAGTATTACTTGATTAAATAGAAAAGTATAACTTGATTAAATAGAAAAGTATAACTTATTTAGATAGAAAAGTATAACTTGTTTAAATAGAAAAGTATAACTTGTTTAGATAGAAAAATATAACTTGTTTAAATAGAAAAGTATAACTTGTTTAGATAGAAAAGTATAACTTGTTTAGATAGAAAAGTATAACTTGATTAAATAGAAAAGTATAACTTGATTAAATAGAAAAGTATTACTTGATTAAATAGAAGAGTATTACTTGATTAAATAGAAAAGTACTACTTGATTAAATAGAAAAGTATAACTTGATTAAATAGAAAAGTATAACTTGTTTAGATAGAAAAGTATAACTTGTTTAAATAGAAAAATAAAACTTGTTTAGATAGAAAAGTATAACTTGTTTAGATAGAAAAGTATAACTTGTTTAAATAGAAAAATAAAACTTGTTTAGATAGAAAAGTATAACTTGTTTAGATAGAAAAGTATAACTTGTTTAGATAGAAAAATATAACTTGTTTAGATAGAAAAGTATAAATTGTTTAAAGAAAAGTATTACTTGATAAAATAGAAAAGTAGTACTTGATTAAATAGAAAAGTATTACTTGATTAAATAGAAAAATATAACTTGTTTAGATAGAAAAATATAACTTTTTTAGATAGAAAAGTATAACTTGTTTAAATAGAAAAGTATAACTTGTTTAGATAGAAAAGTATAACTTGATTAAATAGAAAAGTATAACTTGTTTAGATAGAAAAGTATAACTTGTTTAAAGAAAAGTATTACTTGATTAAATAGAAAAGTATTACTTGATTAAATAGAAAAGTATAAATTGTTTAAATAGAAAAGTATAACTTGTTTAAAGAAAAGTATTACTTGATTAAATAGAAAAGTATTACTTGATTAAATAGAAAAGTATAACTTGTTTAGATAGAAAATTATAACTTGTTTAAATAGAAAAGTATAACTTGTTTAGATAGAAAAGTATAACTTGATTAAATAGAAAAGTATAACTTGATTAAATAGAAAAGTATTACTTGATTAAATAGAAAATTATTACTTGATTAAATAGAAAAGTATAACTTGTTTAGATAGAAAAGTATAACTTGTTTAGATAGAAAAGTATAACTTGTTTAGATAGAAAAGTATAACTTGTTTGGATAGAAAAGTATAACTTGTTTGGATAGAAAAGTATAACTTGTTTAAAGAAAAGTATTACTTGATTAAATAGAAAAGTATTACTTGATTAAATAGAAAAGTATAAATTGTTTAAATAGAAAAGTATAACTTGTTTAAATAGAAAATTATTACTTGATTAAATAGAAAAGTATAACTTGTTTAGATAGAAAAGTATAACTTGTTTAGATAGAAAAGTATAATTTGTTTAGATAGAAAAGTATAACTTGTTTAGATAGAAAAGTATAACTTGATTAAATAGAAAAGTATAACTTGTTTAGATAGAAAAGTATAACTTGTTTAAAGAAAAGTATTACTTGATTAAATAGAAAAGTATTACTTGATTAAATAGAAAATACCATCTTATACGAGAAATCGTTAAGAAATGAGATATAGAGGTGGCAAAGATCGGGAAGACAACCTAGCTGATCCATTCACAAAGTGTCTGCCTCTGTTAACATTCGAGAGACATGTGGAAGGAATGAGTGTCAAGAGCGTTGACAATCTGCTTTGAGTATAAGTGGGAGATATATTATTAGGTTGATGTAGGTGACATTAGATGTCACTGTATAATACATTAGATGTGTTGTGGTAAACTTAAAAGCAGACTTTGAGTATAAGTGGGAGATTGTTGGGGTAATACGTGAAAGTATGCTTTTACTTTGTATAACCTATGTATTAAACACTTATTTACCGAAATAAATTATTTATCACTGTTGCTTTAAATATGATTGAATGTTATATATATTTATTGCAAACCGTTCATATAACAGCACATGTTACATTGTAGTTAACGTGGTGATACCAGATCACAGAAGATCACATTAACAGTCCCTTGTAAACTAGTGCGTGTTTCACAACCTAGATAGACCCGAACAGTCTATTGGTAGAAGTTGATGTGTAAGTCTCAGATTGGCTTGTCTTGACCAAGAGATTACACTAGTGCATTCGATGTGCTGAAGCGGACCTGCATAGAGGATAAACTCATTCACACTGACTTATGGGATGAAGAGTTAGACCTCAATGGTTGTTGATTTTTTAATCTCTGTCACTTAATAAGGACCGTGTGCGATTAGTAATTATTGCTTTGACTTATAAATGTGAAGAGAATCATTGAGACTTCGATACCCTATATCTTGGGCAATAATATAAATTGTACGATGGTTGCTAAGATTAATACAGAGAATCGTGTGCTTGCAAAGTCTTGCGTGATTGGTCCCCTTGGTGGGCTCAGAACCTTTATCATACAAAATCTTGCAAGTGGAATTAATTTTCCGGTATGGATAATAAAGCTGAGCTGTCCTTACTCCAAGGATAAAGATATTAATTAATATAAAGCTTTTCAGTGGCTTAATTAATTAATTGACTAAATAATCTTAAACACGGGAAATAATGACCGGGAGCCATATGACCGTAATATGGGTTAAGATTGGATAATGCAATATTAATTATATAGTGGTATTAATTAATATTAATGGGCTGAATTATATTGTGGCTCAATATTGAAATTCAGAAGTCCATTGGAAGATCCATCTTAATTCTCCTAAAGGCCCCTCAAGTAGCCCAATTACAGTCCAATAAATAAAAGGTGCTTAAAATAAAATAAATGTTTGTTGCCTAATATTTTGCTTTTTTCGAAAATATTAAAGAAAAAATATGATGACTGGGAGCATTGTAATGACATGGCAAAGTGTACTATTCTGACATCTATGTCAGATGTGTTGCAACACCAACACTAAGAATTTGCAACTGCTGCGGAAATCATGGAAAATCTTAAGAATATGTTCCAACATCAGAACCGCACGGCTCGACAGATCACCTTGCGAGAGATGCTCTCGTTGAAAATGGTTGAGGGCACACTCGTGAGGGATCATGTCCTCAAGATGATGTCTCATCTGAACAAACTTGAGGTTCTTGGTGCAAATTACGATCTGGAGACTCAGATAGACTTGGTGCTTCACTCTCTGCCTAAAAGTTTTGAACATTTTCAGCTGAACTATCAGATGAATAATCAGAAGTTCTCTCTTGCTGACTTGTTACAAGCTTTGGTCTCGGCAGAGACGCTGATGGGATACCAGACTCAAGCTTTAGTGGTTAATGGACCGTCTTCATCTTCTAGGCCAAGGGAGGGCAAAAAGAAGAAGAAGGTCAAAGGCCAAAAGCAGTCGAACTCAACTGTTGCCAAGGGCAAGAGCAAGATGAGGGATGATGGGGGTATCAAGAAGGATCCAAAGGGGAAGTGCTTCAACTGCGGTGAGAAAGGACATTGGAGGTCTGTCTGTCCCAAGCCTAAGAGGAATGGTAAGAAAGGTAATTCTCACGCACTAGTTGTTGAAACTTGTTTAGCGGCGTATGCTACCCACTCGTGGGTAGTGGATACGGTGATCATGTTTCACATTACAGGGGTTCAAATTGACCCGACAACTTAGTGGAAGTGAGATCCTCATCACACTGGGCGATGCTACGAGAGTAGCAGCTGAAGCAGTGGGAGACGTGCACCTGTCTTTTGAAGACAAGACTTTAGTTTTAAGAGATATTCTTTACGTTCCTGTTTTTCGTAAAAACCTTATTTTAGTTTCAAAACTATTTATTGATGGATATTCTGTTCGCTTTTCTAAACAAGTTACTATTTTTCGTAACGATGTGTTTATCTGTCATGGAACGTTGCGGAACAATCTCTATACTATTAATTGTGCACTCCACTCACAAAATGCATCTTTTAACACATTGAATATTTCAAGTAATAAGAGAAAACGTTCAGAAAAGGTGAACGAGGCACTTCTTTGGCATCTAAGATTAGGTCATATTAATCTAAATAGGATCCAAAGGTTGGTGAAAGATGGTTCATTGTCGGACCTACAGATGGAACCATTTTCAACCTGCGAATCATGTTTGGAGGGTAAAATGACCAAGAGGGCATTTGGAGCCAAGGGATATAGAGCCACAGAAGTGTTGCAAATCGTTCACACTGACGTGTGTGGTCCAATGTCAACCAAAGATAGAGGTAGTTATGAGTGTTTCGTGACATTCACTGATGATTACTCAAGGTTCGGATACATTTTCTTGATGAAACACAAATCGAAAACCTTTGATAATTTCAAAGAGTTCAAAGCCGAAGTGGAGAATCACATGGAAAAGAGTATCAAGTTTCTACGATCTGATCGTGTGGAGAATACCTCAAATGATGAGTTTTTGAACTACCCGTCGACGAGGGCATTGTTTTCCGAATGATCGCACTTTAACCCCCAACAACAAATGGGGTTGTAGAACGAAGAAAAATGAACACTCTTAGAAATGGTCAGATCCATGATGAGTTATTCAGATCTTCCCAAGTCGTTTTGGGGTTATGCCTTGGAAACAGTGGCTTATGTTCTAAACTTGGTGCCATCCAAATTGGTTCCCAAAACCCCTAAAGTGTTGTGGACTGGCGCAAGCCCAGTCTGAGACATCTTAGGATTTGGGGGTGTACTGACATAATGTCTTTAAACAAGGAAGCCAGTAAGTTGGATGCACATTCGAACTAAGGTTGTTTATAGGATATCCCATGGGAACGAAAGGGTGTATGTTCTATGGTCCCGAAGATCAAAAGGTGGTAATAAGTACGCACTTTAGATTTTTGGAAGAACACTTTATGAACAATAGAAAGCCCAAAAGTGAGATTACCTTAGACTAAATAAGAGGGCAAACTCCTATACCAACTGCATGTTGATATACCAAGCGTCACAATCGACACAACCGAACACGGACGTAGTGGGAGGGTTGTTCGACAACCCGAGAGATTCATGGGGATAGGAGAATCTTGGATTTGGTCCCCGGAATGAATCGGACCCGTCCTACAAGGAGGCGGTCCAAGATAAGGATTCTGAATCCTGGTAAACTGCGATGGAAGCCGAGATGGGCTCAATGGATCATAATCAAGTGTGGGAGCTAGTGGAACCACCCAGTGGGGTGAAACCCATTGGATGCAAGTGGGTCTACAAGAGAAAAAAAGGACCGGACGGGAAGGTCGAGACCTTTAAAGCTAGGCTTGTGGCAAAGGGATACACTCAAAATGAGGGTATCGATTATGAAGAAACCTTTTCCCCTGTAGCCATGCTTAAGTCCATCTGTATTCTCTTGGAAATAGTTGCGCATCTAGATTTTGAGATCTGGTAAATGGATGTCAAGACAGCCTTTCCTTAACGGGTGTCTTGACGAAGAAATCTATATGCAACAGCCCGAAGGTTTCATGGCCAAGAGCACCTTGTTTGCAAGCTAAGGAAGTCCATTTATGGACTAAAGCAAGCATCACGGGCTTGGAACCAATGTTTTGATCAAGTAATCAAGTCTTATGGGTTTGTTCAAAATGAGTTTGAAAGTTGTGTGTATAAGAAGTGTGACGGAACTGCCTTGGTATTCTTAGTACTATACGTAGACGATATTCTGCACATCGGAAACGATGTAAAGGTTTTGTCAGACGTAAGGGTATGGCTGTCAAAACAGTTTCATATGAAGGACTTAGGGAAAGCCGGTCATATTCTTGGGATCAAGATCACTCGAGATCGAAAGAAAAGAATGATCGGCTTATCGCAAGCTTCATACATAGACACTGTTTTGAAGCGATTAAGCATGCAAAATTCCAAGAAAGGTTTTGTACCCTTTAGGCACGGAATCCATCTATCAAAAGACATGTGTCCCAAGACATAAGGGGAGATAGATGACATGAAAGGCATCCTTATACATCGGCAGTAGGGAGTCTTATGTATGTAATGCTGTGCACGAGACCAGATATTTGCTACGCCGTTGGCAAGGTAGCGAGATATCAAAGTAATCCCGAAAATCAACATTGGACTGCCGTAAAGAACATTCTAAAGTATCTGAAAAGAACTCGGGATAGAATGTGGTTTACTAGTCGGCCAGTTTGTTTCCAGTCGGATACACGGACTCGGATTTCCAATCAGATATAGATTCCAGAAAATCTACCTCGGGTAGTGTGTTTTGTCTTGGGGGAGGAGCTGTAACATGGAGAAGCGTTAATCAGAAATGCATCGCAGATTCTACCATGGAAGCCGAATATGTAGCTGCTTGTGAAGCAGCGAAAGAAGCGGTATAGCTCAAGAATTTCCTAGTGGACTTGGACGTTGTTCTGAATTTGCCCAACACCATCACGGTTTTCTTTGACAATGCCGGAGCAGTTGCAAATTCAAGGGAACCAAGAGCCCACAAGGCCAGCAAACAAATTGAAAGGAAAGACCATCTTATACGAGAAATCGTTAAGAGAGGAGATATAGAGGTGGCAAAGATCGCGTCGGAAGACAACCTAGCTGATCCATTCACAAAGGGTCTGCCTCTGTTAACATTCGAGAGACATGTGGAAGGAATGGGTGTCAAGAGCGTTGTCAATCTGCTTTGAGTATAAGTGGGAGATATATTATTAGGTTGATGTAGGTGACATTAGATGTCACTGTATAATACATTAGACGTATTGTGGTATACTTAAAAGCAGACTTTGAGTATATGAGGGAGATTGTTGGGGTAATACGTGAAAGTATGCTTTTACTTTGTATAACCTATGTATTAAACACTTATTTACCGAAATAAATTATTTATCACTGTTGCTTTAAATATGATTGAATGTTATATATATTTATTGCAAACCGTTCATATAACATCACATGTTACATTGTAGTTAACGTGGTGATACCAGATCACAGAAGATCACGTTAACAGTCCCTTGTAAACTAGTGCGTGTTTCACAACCTAGATAGACCCGAACAGTCTATTGGTAGAAGTTGATGTGTAAGTCTCAGATTGGTTTGTCTTGACCAAGAGATTACACTAGTGCATTCGATGTGCTGAAGCGGACCTGCAGAGAGGATAAACTCATTCGCACTGACTTATGGGATGAAGAGTTAGACCTCAGTGGTTGTTGATTTCTTAATCTCTGTCACTTAAAAAGGACCGTGTGCGATTAGTAATTATTGCTTTGACTTATAAATGGGAAGAGAATCATTGAGACTTCGATACCCTATATCTTGGGCAATAATATTAATTGTACGACGGTTGCTAAGATTAATACAGAAAATCGTGTGCTTGCAAAGTCTTGCGTGATTGGTCCCCTTGGTGGGCTCGGAACCGTTATCATACCAAATCTTGCAAGTGGAATTAATTTTCCGGTATGGATAATAAAGCTGAGCTGTCCTTACTCCAAGGATAAATATATTAATTAATATAAAGCTTTTCAGTGGCTTAATTAATTAATGGACTAAATAATCTTAAACACGGGAAATAATGACCTGGAGCCATATTACCGTAATATGGGTTAAGATTGGATAGTGCAATATTAATTATATAGTGGTATTAATTAATATTAATGGGTCAATTATTATATTGTGGCTCAATATTGGAATTCAGAAGTCCATTGGAAGGTCCATCTTAATTCTCCTAAAGGCCCCTCAAGTAGCCCAATTACATTCCAATAAATAAAAGGTGCTTAAAATAAAATAAATGTTTGTTGCCTAATATTTTGCCTTTTTCGAAAATATTAAAGAAAAGAGGGAGAAGAAATTTTATGGAAAAGATTTTATGGAAAGGATATAAGTATTCTTGGAATACAAGATTATCTCATAAATTCAAGAAATCTCCCACTTGGTTTCTTTAATAGGAAATTTTCAAAAATTTTGAATAAGAAAGGGAAGAAAGATTTTCTTGATTTTCTTGGAAAGATTTTATGGAGAAAGATATGTATTCTTGGAATACAATAATATCTCATAAATTTAAGAAAGATCTAATCTTGCAAATCTTCTTGAATTTTTTTAAAATTAGGAGTAAATAAGGGTGTGAGATTTTTGTGGAAAAATACACATGGAAAGAAGAATATATGAGATATATTCAAGATTTCTTGGAGATCAAGAAAAGATCTTTCCTAACCCTATTGGACTCCAAATTTTCGACCACCCACCTTCTTATAAATAGGGGATGAATTCTTCATCCCAGTGCAATTCCATGTGCTGAAAATATTAGAATTAATCCACAAAGGTGGTGCAACAATTTTATTTTTTCCTTTGTTTTATAAATCGTTCATCGGAGAACCTCCCACCGGATTATTGAGCGAGGACTTGGGAATACTTGAGAAGGACTTTTGGTTGGTAGTCAGATACTTGATCCTGTCCATCTCAGACTTTCTCTCCAACAGGTACGTTTACGTAAACTCCTATAAATTTCGCATGCTATGATCTTTTACGTGAATTTTATTTGCATGTCGTTGTTGGCGTAATTATTATTTGAATTCACTTAGGTAAATTCATGCTAGTAATAATTGTTAATTTAAATTTGTGTTATGAGGTCATCCAGATAGATCCTGGCAAATGTTATCCCAACAGAAACCCTAGACTAAAATCTTGCTATAACAAACTTAACCTAACTTTTGTTTGGGTATAAGATTTGTAATATTCCAACTAGAATACTATCTTATCTTCTAAGTAGCCTAAGGCTGGAGGATAAGTATTCTATGCTAAGAACAATGGGATGAACACTTAGAGAATAAGCTTTGATTTAGTATTCTTCGTGCGGAAATTTGCTTGTGCTTGAGCTTGATGATAATTTCCGTAACCTTACTATGAAGTTTTGATCCCATATTTATAGACACAATTTCGAACTAGCCGTTGGAGAGCAATTCGAATTTCAGTCTATTTTAGGTAGGTCTACAGGCTGATTTGACGTGCTTCAAGGGCGGCATGGCCGAAAGCATGCAAGCTTGTCCTTTATAGCCGTTTGACTCTGAACACCTTTTCTGCAGACTGTCAGTACTCCGTACGTGCGTTGTCGACTTCTTATTGGCTATCAAGTACACTTCGCAGCACTTGAATTAGCAACAAGGTTGACATTCTTCTTGTCAGAATACTTGCCTCGTACTAGGTAACAATGAAGTAGTTACCTGATGGAGTTGACACAGATCAGTTCGAACATTGATCTGTCTGCCTGATTTAGGTCTTCTGCTCGTAAGTTGCCTTAGCACAACTTACTGACCTTTTCTTGTTGTCATCTGATGTAGGTCTTGGACGGTTTTCTGTCTTGTCTGCTTCTCAGCTTCTCTGTTTCTTCTTTCATCAGATCTTCAGCATATCTGATCTTCAAGACTTAACCTATACATATTGAGTTCCCCCTCAATATGTGACATATCTGTTACATCAGCTGTCTATACATTTTAGCTGGTCATCTTATCTGCTATCTAGATCATCAGTCAGCTAATAGGTCTGACTGGTCCTATTACAGTATCTGTTTTGGAACTTCCATCGAAACTACAAATTTCCCAACAAACTTTACCGTCGCTAATCCGTCACTAGTTTTCGACGGTTATAGCGACGAATATTTATGGTCTCTAATAGCGACGGTAGACACCGTCGTTGCTTGTCGACGACTTTAGCGGCGGTTTGGCGACGGTAATTCTGACCCGGGTCTGGACCCAAAAACCGTCGCCAAAACCATCAATAAGTAGAGACGGTTATTTACCATCTCTAAATAGTGACGGTGTCACAATAACCGTCGCTAAAGTCTAGCGACCTTATCATTTTCATTGATGATGTTTGATTTACACAAATTCTTTAATGGAATGCATTTTCTTTGAAAAAAATTTACTTTTAATTTTGAGAGAAAGATCAATTAAAAATTTTATTTAAACAAAAAAATTAATTTTATTTTTAAAGTTAATTAAATGCATAAAATTTGAAATTTTACATTCTTTCTTTCCTCCCAAATTTGTGAGGAATGAGGCAAGAACTAGGTGCCTTATATGTGCGTTACACATTATTCGTCAATGTGCAATATGTTCATTTTTATTTATAGTTGTAGATGAAGTTTCTCATACTACTTTTGTAAAACAAGATTCTTTGAAATCATACAATAAAAATATTTTCCATGATGATAGCGAAAAAAATTAAAGGAAACGAACAACAAAATGCTTAGAAAATTTTAGAATAAAAATAACTTTTATGATGATAATGATAGTGAATAAAATAAAGGAAGCTTACTTCATATTGTTTTTCTAGTATAAAAAAGTTTAAACTTACCTCTTTACGTTAAAAAATTTTTTGAACAATATTTTTGTCAGATGTTTCTCTTTTGGTTGGATCAGAACTTTTGTATCTTCTATGGAAATTCCTCTGGAAAGTGCAACATAAAGCCAAATATAAGAAAACACACGTTTTGGGAGATAAATTTCAACCTTTGAATTGCTTGTCCCTGAGCCTTACATAAAATTGTTTTCGAATGAACTTGAAAGAGTAACTCTTGTCATTTGCAAGCTTAAAGGTATACCTTTTAAACAAAATTATGGGATTTAAACCATTTTTGTCCTGTAACTTTTCATCTTTATTAAAATGACCCAATAATTATCTACTTTTCGAGTTTAATCCTATATATATTCAGATTTTGCCAATTCAGTCTCAAATGACTAAAAAAAATTCTTAAACGATGTCACTTCAGTCATTTACCGGTCATGTTCTCATTTTTTTTGTTGTAAGCTGCCGACTCGCCTTTTTTTGTACACTTGACTCATTGACTATGTATTTTTCGCCCATTAAAAAGATATGAAATTAAAAAATAAATCCAATAGTTACTTAAAAAATAAAATTAAACAAAAAACTAAAACAAAATTACAAGAGAACTTAATTAAAGAAAAGACCGGTATGAACAAAATAAAAGCAGTTGAATTGAAAAAGATCAAGAAATAATTACTAATACATACTATTTCTAAGTGTCTATTACTATTAGATACTATCTTTATTTTGTACTACTATTACATGCAATATAGTGGTTAAAAAATCAATTGTACCCCTATTAACTCAACTTTAATTAAAAAAAAAATGTTCCCTCTCTTTTCCCACTTAACATAAATTATAAATACACTCTCTCTTTTATATATAAAATTCTGAATTAATTTAATAGATAGCCTAGATTAATATATATATGTATATATATATATATATATTTCAATGATGAAATGATTTTGAACATTATCCAATGGGTTGTTTGTTAGTGTTAGTGTCGCAAGATAATCTTTTGTATGAACATAATACTAAGATAATATTCAAGTGTTGGTTTAATATTATTGTTTATTTAATATTAAATGTATGGCATTACACTTATTAGAATATTATGTTTGATTGTTTGCATTTGTTCTTATTCGTGTTCCCTTTGAATCATCACTTATTGAAGACGCGTGAGAACTCGGATGACTTAAGCATGATTCTCAAAATGTTCCGATCAAGGATCATCGAGAATGGGATATCGATGATGCAATGGACATTGGTGTGCGATCTGCATCATACTCTTAGAGAGTGTAGTAAGATCTCACTTACTACGAGATACTAGGATCTCATGATGGATGCACAAATACCTTAGAGGGTATTGGTACACCCATCCGAAACACCCGTTGATGTAGTTCCACTATAATGCTTTACGAATGTCTCCGGTTAGTGGGAAATGATGCGATACTCCTTTGACTTGAGGTCAATACGCATTTATTATGCTATGAAATGATGAAACTTTTTATACGACCGACGCTTACACCCTTCCATGGGTAGATATGACTTAAATTGGAGATACTAGGATCTCAAGAATTAATAAAAATTAAAAAACTATATGAACATTGGAGATAATAGTTCTCTAATCTCAATTCATAACATAAATAAATTATATCAAGATCATATCCATTTTATTTGTATATAATATAATGTTATTCTAAGGTAGTCATCATTCTCAAAGAGCATCAATTATTATTATTATTGAGTTAAAGGAGCAAATGTGCAGAGGGAATCCAGTATTGTTTTCTGGGTAATAGTGACGTCTGAGACTCCTATTTTAAAATTTGGACCCGGTCAAACCTTTTTGTTTATGTGAGTTTAGTTTCCCAACTTGTTCTAAAATACAAGTAACGCACAACCACATCATCTTGGAAATAATACTTACCTGCAAAATATAGTAAATATTATCCGTCCTGTTAAACGCCAAGACGTTTATTATTTTTAAGTGTTTTTGCGAGCGAATTTTTTATTAGTATTTAAAATGATAAAATAATTTTTAAAGATACATGCAATAGATTAAATGTAGATCTATAATATCTCTCTTTAAAAATTATTTTATCATTTGAAATACTAATAAACAAATCGCTCACAAAAACTCGATAATAAAGTAGGTGTGCACGTTTTTTCGGGACGGAGGTAGTACTATATTTAGGTTTTGATTATAGTTAAATATTACTCCCTCCTGATATAAATTTCCTCTTTCTTTTGAGTATTTTAATTAAAAAATAATAATAAAAATAAAAGGTAATTTTAGGTATTGGAAGAGATGAAAAATGTATATGGAGTAATAAATGGAACAGTGAGTAGCATTTCATGTAATATTATGTGAAAAGTGAGGATAAATATTATGAGTAATAAAATTACTTTTTTCATTCATGTGAAGGAAAAATTTATTGTGGAATTGATAGAAAAATAAAATGAAAAACTTATAATGGAACGGATGTAGTATATAACATTATTCTCTGGTATAAATTGCAAACTACCGATAACTTACTACAAACTGGTGGTTAGTACTCCAGTTTTCTTATAATTAACCCCTAAATTGTAATTTGTGAAATGAAAACACGTTTCCATGGAGTTATTTATAATTTATTATTTTGATTAAAAAAAGAAATGTGTGAGGTCGACTTAGAGAGGGTAATACTTTGAATATGATCTTTTAAAATTATTGGGTACTTAATTTTTAAAATAGGTCAAATCTAATGAATTAGTTTGTATAATCCTCATAATATTTCATTAGTTTTCAAGCAAAAGTCTAGTATCAAATGAGGTGTCTTGTCTTCAAAACTCAAATGTGTTTTTTAAAATATGTAATTGTTTTAATAAAAACATACATTTGTTTACATTAAACATTCAGTGAAAAAATTACCAAATGTATCTACTTTATGAACATTGTACATCATCGACATATAATATAAGAACCCGCATAAGCTCTCCTCAATCGTTCAAAGAACCCGGGTAAAACCCCAAAATTGAGAGAGTAATTGGAGAAGATAGTGAAGACAATTTGAGAGAGTGAGTGGTTGGTGTTTGGGTTGATTTTTCCCCAATTCAATTTATTTTTTTTTTAAAAGCAAATCAAGTTCAACACACTCTTTCTTTTTTTTTTTTTTTTTTTTTTTGGCGAAATTCAAAACGCTCTTCTATGTGTACCTGTATGCCAATGAACCAAGATGAACCGGATAAAATCGGATTGAATCATTAAACCAAATGACCAGCTTGACCCGTTTGCATACGCCAAACCGTGAGACTAATGACGATTTATTTTGGCAAAGCAAAGGATTCATCCTTAACCTATACACATAATTTTCAAACCACATGTTCTAGAACAATGATTTCTGGCTCTGAGACCAATTGATGAAACTCCTAGAAACCGACGGATTGAATCCCTGAATTCACCTAGTAACCAACACAAAATACTGTAGAATATTGCTCAAGAAATATTTCTCATTCGTGATAATTACAGAATTCTATACAATCAAGATATTAACGTGCTAACTTAAGACATGGGTTGTAATTAAGGAATTCAAAACGGAATGTATATATCTAGTCAATTAAGGAAATAAATTGAATAAATCAAGGTAACAAATCAAATAATATTTCCCAGATAATCAGCGTATCTTCCCTTCTTCTTTCTTTATTCTTGCATAAAAATTAACTACTGGTGGGACCCCAATGATTCTTAATGGAATTCCATCGGTATCTGAAAAGGGACCCCTATCCCCTTCCTATTTTTTGGTGGTTGTTGAGTGTTTGTATCTTATGGTTAATAAAGCAGTGGAGATGAATGTTTTCTCATCTGTGCTTGTGGAATCGAAAAAAGTGAATGCCTCTCAACTTCAATTCGCGGATGTCACCCTATTATTTAGCGAAGTGTCAGATAGTTTTATTCATACTCTAAAAAATATCCTTTGAATTTTTGAGTTATGGTCTTGTCCGAAAACCAATTATAGTAAAAGCTCAATTCTAGAATCAATGTCCCTGATGCTCGCATTGTTGAATGAGTTGATTATCTTAACTGTTCAATGAAGTTACCAATTATATATTTGGGGCTAGGAGTTTGATCTAATTACAACAGAATACCAAACTGGGAAGATGTAGTGAAAAAAATCTCGATTAAATAGCTGAGAGAAAAAATTCATGTCTTGTGGAAGGAGAATCATTCTTTTGAACGTTGTGTGACTTACATTCCTATTTATGGGCTCTCTCTGAATCATGTTCCAACGGGTATAATAAAAAAAAATTGTCCTCTCACCATCGACGATTTCTTTTGGGGTGGCAATGAAGATTCCAGAAAGAATATAGCTTGGGTGGGTCAGTCAAAAATATTAATTGTCAAGATAAATCCAAAAGAGGACTCGGGATCTATAATCTCAAAGTCTTTAATGATGCTCTTCTTGGAAAATGGGGTGGCTCACCATAGATAAGGTTGAGGACTGCGTGTGAACTGATGTTATTGAATCCAAATATAGTAAACACCAGCTTAATTTATCAGGAGCAGAGTTTGTACCTGAATGAGCTTGGGCGAGAGGAAGAGAGGAGTGATCTTGAATCCAAATAGCAGTCGTTGACAGAAGATGTCAAGTTTCACCACCTAAAGAGACAAGATTATTTAGGCGGTTTCATATACCCACTTTAATAATATACAGAAAATTTTTCCTAAATCAAATCCTCTTTGCAACTTCGCACTCCAATGGCGATTTCTCACTGTACATCGCTCAAAGAACCCACATAAGCATAAATTGCAGATACCGGAATACACTCTCAAAGAACCCGCAAAAGCAGAAATTGTGGATTCACGAATACCTCCTTAATCGCTTAAAGACCCGCGTAAAACCCCAAAATTGAGAGAGTAATTGGACAAGAGAGTGAAGAGAATTTGAAAGAGCAAGAATGCCGAGAGTAATTGGAGAAGGGTGAGGAGAATCTGAGAGAGCGAGTGGTTGGTGTTTCGGTTAATTTTTTCCCCAATTTCAATTTTTTTTTTTTTGAAACAGAAAATCAAATTCAAAACAATCTTTATTTTATTTTATTTTTTTGGCGGAATTCAAAACGCTTCTATTTGTACCACAGTTTGCCAATGAAGCAGTATGAACTGGGTAAAACCGGGATTGAACCGGTAAACCAGCGACCGGGGTAACCCGTTTGCATACGTGAAACTGTGAACACTAGTTGGGATGTATTTATTTTGCAGGCAAAGGATTCTTCCTTAACCTATACACACAATTTTCAAATCACATGTTCTGGAACGATGATTTCTAGCTCCGAGACCAATTGATGAAACTCCTAGAAACCCACGGATTGAATCTTTTAATTCACCTAGTAACTAGCACAAGATTGTTGTAGAATATTACTAAAGAAATATTTCTCGTTCGTGATAATTTCATAATTTTATACAGTCAAGATATTAACCTGTTAATTTAGACCCATGGGCTATAATTAAGGAAATAAAAAAGGAAAGTATACATTAAGTCAACTAAGGAAATAAATTGAATAAATCAAGGTAACAAATCAAATAATTTGTCCCAAATTATTAGCGTATCTTCCATTCTTCTTTCTTTCTTTCTTCTTGCAAACATATTAACTACTGGTGGGACCCCACTTATGCTTAATGGAATTTCATCAGTACCTAACAATTGGACCCCCTATCCCCCTTCCTATTTTTTGTGGTTTCCGAGTGTTTGAATATTATAGTAAATAAAACAGTGGAGATGAATGTTTTCTTGTCCGTTCTTCTAGAATCGAAACAAGTGAATGTCTCTCAACTCCAATTCGCGGATGACATCGTATTCTTTAGCAAAGTGTCGGATATTAATAATCGTACTCTCAAAAACATCCTTTTGAATTTTTGAGCTATGGTCTGGTCTGAAAACCAATCATTGTAAAAGCTCGATTTCTGGAATCAATGTCCCTAATGCTCGCTTTATTGAATGGGTTGATTATCTTAACTGCTCAATGACCGAGTTACTAATTAAATATTTGGGGTTATGAGTTAGAGCTAATTACAACAGGGTACCAAACTGGGAAGATGTAGTGAAGAAAATAGAATCTCGATTGAATACATGGGAGAACAAACTCTTGTCTTTTGGAGGGAGAATCGTTCTTTTGTACGTTGTGTCGGCTAATATTCATATTTCTCTAAATCGTGCTCCAACCAATATAATAAAAAGAATTGTTCTCTCACCATCAATGATTTCTTTTTCGATGGCAATCAAGATTCTAGGAAGATAGCTTCATATTATCAAGATAAATCAAAAGGAGGAGTTGGGTTCTGTAATCTCAAATTCTTTAATGATGCTCTTCTTGGAAAATGGTGAAGACTCGACTCATCATATATAAGGTTGAGGGTTGCGTCTGGACTGGTGTTCTTTAATCCAAATATGGTAAACACCGTCTTAACTTATCAGGAGAAGAGTTCATACCTGAATGAGCTTGGGCGAGAGGAAGAGAGAAGTGATCTTGAGGAGATCTTGAATCCGCGTAACATCACAACAGTCATTGACAGAAAATGCCACGTTTCATCACCTGAAGACACATGATTAGTTAGGCGGTTTTATTAACTCACTCTAGTAATATACAAAAAAATATTCCCAAATCAAATCCTCTCTGCAACTTCAAAACGCTCTTCTATGTGTACAGCGGTTTGCCAATGAACCAGTATGAACCAGGTAAAATTGGATTGAACTGGTAAACCAGCGACCCAGTTAACCCATTTGCATACGTCAAACCGTGAGCACTAGTCGGGATGTATTTGTATTTATTGTGTAGTTGACGGGCTTTATTTCTGTGAGATTGGTGTTCACTTTTGGGATGCAAGAATCCGAGCAGAAGCATGTAAAGCTGCGGATCAAAGCCACAGATGAAACTTAAGTTTCCCACTCTTTAATAAAAGTTGCTAAAATTTAATGGTTATAAAGATGCTAAAATTAATGGTGAAATGTGCATAGATTATAGATTCTGATAAGGTTAGCATCCCTCCAAGGGAAGTTTCTTTTATGGATTTGCTGAAGTATGTTTATAGTAATAATCTATTAACTACTTTGGATGCTTCGTGGGACCTATTGTTGATTGCGGATAAATATGATGTTGATTCATGCTTGAGAGACGGTAATCAAGCATGTTAGTATCAGTTTCCTTCATACAATCAATATAAAGGACAAAATACTTGATGATACCGTTGATTTAATATTATTGTTTATTTAATATTAATATTTGACATTACACTTGTTTGAATATTATGTTTGATTGTTTATATTTATTCATGTATGTGTTCCCCTTGAACCAATATTGTCATTGAGGATGTGGGACCTCAGATGACTTAAACATGGTTCTCAATTAGCCGATCATCAAGAATGAGATATTGATGATGCACTTGAGATTTATGTGTGATCTGCATCATACCCTTAGAGGGTGTAGTAGTTTTCACTTACTACGAGATACTAGGTATCTCATGATGGATGCACAGATATCTTAGAGGGCATTGATATACTCATCCGAGAAACCGTTTGATGTAATTCTACTTCAGTGTCTATAGGTGTCTCGGTCAGTGAGAGCGATGTGATATTCCTTTGACTTGAGGTCAATACGCACAACATGTGCGGAATGATGAACTTTGACAATGACCGACGTTTGCACCCTTCATGGGTAGATATGACATGGATTTGGTTTATCACGAAGTGCATGTGCGTGGTAGTTGAGCCAAGAAAATGATTCATTCCTCAAAGTAGATTTAGAGAGAATACTCGTCTTTTCATACTAATTGGATCCGTTAATCATTGGCCAATGTAAGTCGCATTTGGAATGGTGTTCAAATGTGACATACGTGATCTATTAGTGTAATGAGATACTATGATTAAATTATTTGAATAAATCTTGCATCATGTTCTAAGCTTAATCGGAGTATTCGTGAATGAAATAATATTTACATGTTACAGGTTGTTGCAATTCCTCGCAACGTACATCATATATTGAGATTGTCTGACTTATTGTCTATGATTTAATTAAGACCGCTAGTTTGACTAACCGCTCGATATATGAGGGCCTATAGGCCACACAACAAGTAACTCTAGTTTACTGATTATAGTTGGTTGATTAAGGGTGTATTCAATTGGGATTCTATCGATTTTTTTTTGGACTTTAAAAAAGTCCGTGAATTTAGAAAATTCATAGACTCCATGTAGAGTTTGACTGACTCTTTTTTATTGATTTACATGGATTTTCATAGACTTGACAGGATTGTGAAATACATTTTTTTTTATTGATTTACATCAATTTTTATAGACTCCAGCGCTGAAACTATTGATGCAAATATATATGTAATACATTTGTATATAAAAAAAGTTATCCAAATTATTTAGAAAAATATCAAAATATATTAGTTCCAAAAAAATACATTATTATTCATCATTATTATTCCCGCCTTTCATTCTCATCATCTTCATTTCCATCACCGTATACCTCGGCCTCATTTCCCACATAGCATTAGCAATACTGCTTCTCCATGCATTAGCTTCTTGTTGTGGATCCTCCATGATAATATAACTATATTAATAGACACAAAAATAGTTTATTATGATATATACGATATAGTATATATTAATTAATACATTAATACACTCGTAAAAATCAATTTCACTAATGCCTTGCACAATCAATTTGACTAAACTCAGTCTGTTCTACTTTAAATGTCTTCTTCATGATGCTCAATTACAATTTACAAAGAATAGACATGCAAAAGAATCAAGAATCCCATTTGGTAAAACTAAAACCCAAGAAACAGAGGGTTCAAGAGATAAAAACCGAATTAGCACCACGCCAATGAAAAATTGAAAAATAAAAAAGCGCATATCTCATGGGTGTCATGACGACGGAGGAGGAGGACTTTGCGTTGGGCATGGGCGGGGCAAATAGCTTCTTGGCGGGTGGAGGCACCTCAAATTCGTCTCGCGGGTGCAGTGGCAGGGTGAAGGCCAGATCGTCCGGGTAGGAGAACTACGGCGACGGCAAGTATGGCGATGGCAGGAGAACAACGAAGGTTTTTTTTCTTTGGACATTTGGCCTTCGAGTTCTTTGAGAAAATATACGAGAAATCTCTGGTGGTTAAAGAGATTTTGGAGACTGAAATCTATTTATATTTTTGGAAGAGAATTAAAGAAAATTCATAGAGTATTAAAATATATAGAAGATTGAATAGCTAAAGATTTTTTAAGACTTTTTAAAATTCGTATTGAATATCTCAGGATTTTTAAAAACTTTTGAAAATCCGGATTGAACACCCCTAGACTTTGAAAGTCTAAAAAATCCTACAGACTCCACAACCAATACACCCCCCCTAAATATTAGATTGGATCGTAATATTTAATTATGAAGAAATATAATAATAGTTATATAGAATTATTATTATTATTATTATTATTATTATTATTTAATTCAATTGGATTTAATTAAATATGAATCCCAAAATAGTATAAGGAATAATATTGTAGAAAAATATCACAAGGTAACAAATCTATGAAATTTAATTCCAGATGGATTTGGGCTTTTATTTCCTGTTGGGAAATTGCTTAGGTTCTAAGCAAAGTCACCCGTATATATGAGTTCTAGGGAATTCATTATACAAAAACAAGAAACTATTTTCTTCATAAAATTTCTAGTATAGAATTTTCCTAGCAAGTTCATCTAGAGATTCAACGTTGGACAAATCTATGCAAGTTTGTGAGCGAGAAGCTACGTGATACCATAAAATGGAGAATTGACATACGAAGACTATATAAAATCTTTTTTTACGTATTCCGTTATTTCAATTATGTAATTGTTTTTTCGTTGTTGGTGAATTTATTTTTTTCACTATGCATGTTTAATCGTATTACGTCTTTAGAAATTCCAACAATAATCGTAGCTTAGACTCTTGATTAATTGCTTAATTGATGAAAGGATTTATTTAAAAAAAAAATTATAAATCTGGGGTGTGACCGATTTACACGGCCATACCGATTGAGTTTTTGAGTGCACGTGTATTTGTTTATTTGATTTGCTTGGCCGCTTATTTGACTATTCGAGCACTCTCTCTCGCGTTGCCCCTCCTCCTTTTGTTTTTTGTCGCTTCTACTGTTTAGGGTTTTCAAAATCCTCTCTTCACTCACTATGCACCGCCCGCATGCGGTGGTGCCTGACAACGCACGCCATCGCGAGGGAAGAAAATTCAAAAAATGTTTACCAATCTCAAAGCTCATTTTTTTAATATAATATAGATAGTATAGATATGATATTTTATATTGTACCTATTATATTTTAATACGTCGTATCTTAATTAGTGATGTCATTTAATATACATTGTGGTAAAAATTAACAAACAAAAGATGGTGCTTTCATTTACGAAGGATAACAAAAATGAAAAAAAAAAAAAAAGCTTTCCTTAGGCCATCTCCAACGGTACTCCATTTTGGAGTAAAACTCCAAAATTGAGTATCAACCCTCCTCCAATCGTACTCTATTTTAGGATTTGGAGATAGAGTTTTGAAAGTGAACTCCATATTTGGAGTAACACTATTCACAACTCTAAACTCTATATCTATTATTTTATTAATATTTATAAATGTAATTATACAATTAATTTATATAACAGTTACAATTATAGTTATTTTGTTGTTTAAATTAGAATTATATTTAATTAGAGTTACTTTATATTATAATTATAATTTAATTTAAAATTTTAATAATTAATTTTATTTTACAATTTAATGCTTATTAAATTTAATTTTATTTATGTTTATAAATATAATTATACAATTAATTGATACTATAATTACAATACTTTATTGTGTAATTTAATTTTTTTTATGAATATTAAAAATTCATATTTTTACCAACAAGAAATCACGTAAAATACAACAAAACATACATTACATATTAAATATGAATACATGATCATATTTCACCTAATACGAAGATGCATGTATTCTATATATTGAAATTTCATAACAACGTCAAATTAAAATAAGTTAACATAAACTTATTGTGTATTTGGGTTGTGGACTGTTGCATTTGATTACGTTCGCTTGTATTTTTTTAAGTCGATCTATGTCTCGTAATTTAATATTTAAATAAAAGTAGTATTTGAAAAAGTTTAATATCAATATATAGTGAACTTATTAATCAACTTATTAATATTAGTCGATCTATGTCTCGTAAATATTTAAACTTTTTTAAGTTGATTAATAAGTTTAAATATCAATATTAATATATTATTTAATGATTGTGTTATATTAAAAATGAATAAAATAATAAATAGAGTAAAATTTAGAGTTTATGGTTGGAGAAAGTTTTGAAAATAAAGTGCAGAAAACTTCATTTTTTAGTATAGAGATCTCCATTTTGGAGTTTTAGGCTGGAGATGATCTTAGTACAAGTAAAAGAATTGCATTATACAATCATGACCTAAAGTTATAAATTTTGATAGAAAAAAGAGCTGTCCAATGATTATGATTAGGTATAAGTAAAACATACATACATACAGTTTTCTCAATACAAGCACATGGCACTGCAAAGTAAAGTAAAGCACAAAATCTTTAGCCAACCATATCTACGTCACGTGCGTTCTCTTCTACGTTCGACGAATTAATTGATGCAAACAGATGCTCGATTCTGAGAGGAGAATGTCGAGCAGCGTACTGGAACATCACCTGAAACACAAACCACCAGTTCACACAATTTTACCAAATCCAACATGAAGGAGATTAAGTTGCTACGAATTATTCAGATTACATAACTCAGCACAATTCAACTTCTTTTTTACTTTTTAACAGAAAAAATTCTACTCTAGTTCAACACAATGAGAACCACTGGAAAGTTTACAAACAAAAGAAGTTTGATCATACTATGTTTTTTTTGTTTTTCTTTTACAGAGACCAGAAAATTGAAAAAAAGACTATTAGGATGTCAAAACAAGATAACCTCAATATTTTGTTGAAGTGCAGGTTCAATCACTTCCCTCATCCCACCGGGCAATTATAAGGAATAAATCAAACCACTCATTATTCAGGAGTTTTAATCAACGTCAACACTCGATTGACTGATTAAAGCTCCTTTCAGATCAACATTTTTTGTTTAGAAGACAACATATTGCCGCCTCTGTTCAGAAAGTGGAACTGAAGTATTTCATGGCTGCAGCATAATCTTTAGCTACCCAAAATATACTAAAACTGAATAAACAAACTATGCTTTAAAGAGGAAACTGAGCTTCACGTGAGCATACATATTGTGGACAATATAAGTCTCAGTTGAAAACTGATGAAAATATGTTTGTTTCAGGCTGTAGGAAGATTAAGAAAATCCTGATTGAGAAATTCTGAATAGTAGAAAAGGTGAATTTGACTTTTTGTATGTTCGATTGATAAGATGGTGTAGCATGGTAGGGTAGAGTTGAGAAAAAGATAATGAAAAAAAAAGTAAGCAACCGTGAGAACTGAGAAGATAATATTGTGAAAAATAAAGGTGCATGTTATTGGGAAAAGGAAAAGTATGAGAGAGAAATGTAAGGGTGCGGTTAGGATTTTGGTGGATTTTGAAAATCTAGTTTGCGTGATCCTACAAAAAAAAATGCATTGATATTATGAAAGTAAATCTTGCTTTGCTAATCCAGAAACTAACATCTAAATTCCCTTATTATGGGGACTGATCTGATGGCATTACCCGAGTGTAATCTCCATCCCAATGTCTTCAATAAAATTAATCTTTTCTTATCTCTGTTGCTCTATCAAAATTTGATATACAAAGTTGAAACTATGCCGTCTTTATAGAATTGGATGAAGTTTTGGAGTATGGCCATTAAATGCTTCAATCCATGTATACATCTCAACTAATAGGTCAAGATCATTGTATTGTCTAAAACATGTGCATTTAGTAATAAGTTTGTATAAAACACTGAAATAAAAATTAATTAAAAATCATGCATACAAGAAAAACAGTTTAGACAACCTACTTACCTTGGAGTAACTATCAGCAAAAGCACGTGCACGATTAGGTTTATCAAGGTAGTGAAGATCAGCCCTCTCTAGTTTACCATCTGCAAAACATAAACCTCCTTCTTTGATGGCAAACCGAAGGAGATTGCCAGCCACAAGTCCTGTCTGCAAAATGTGAATTAGCATAATTTTTTTTTTAGTAACGGGATTCCCAAAACTTTTAGTTGAAGATTGCACCTAATATACATAATACATCTATGTAAAATACTCTGAAAATCTCTTCTAGCTTAATACTATCTGCAATGGTAAATTTAATATGTTTTCAAATAAAAAGGAGAGAGAGAAAGTTCTATACAGAACTTTAAGTGGTGCCCAAATGAAGTTAATATAGGATTTGCAGGCCAAATAAGTTAAACTTTTAAGGGGCTCTAAAATAGCCCATTAGGAGAAAATTAGCATGAATTTAGGGAGTGTTTTCTAACTCTAAGAATCACTTTTTTCAAAACTACCACTCACAGCTTTTGAAAAAAAAAAGTGATTCTGGAAGCTGTTTTTGCAGAGTTTCAAAAAACAAGCCTTTAATAATCAAAATTGCAGAACTGCTATAGCACTATCAGTGAGAAGATGAAAGATCTGATATTGATATTCCTGATTCTCTTACCACCTGAGTTTTTTTTAAGCTAACAACTAGGACGATGAATTAGTTTTAAAAGTTACTCCTTACCACTCCTGAAAATAAGTGATTCTAAAAGTTGTTAATAGAGCTTGCAAACATGCCTAAATATAAATCATCATATTATGATTGTATAAGTACACACGCGCATACATAAAAGACACATGCTATTTAAACAAGAATGAAGATTCTTAAGTGGTAATATAGGTAAAGAACTTAAGTTCCCAAAAGACACAAAAACAGAGAGACACTAAATTAGAAATTCCTAGAATAATTTAGTTACTGCGCACTTTATTGATATAGAAGCACAAAATTTATCTATGCAAACCATCTCAAGGAGAGAAATATTTGGTTCTCTAGCCATAATATGCTTTATTTGCCTTCCATTTTTTTTATTATCAGTAAATAAGAAACAGAAACGTACAAACATAACTCACATTTACAGTGATAATATCATGTCATCAGCCATCCTGAAGGCATGCAAATAATCAAGATATTATTCTTTTTTCAGTTTTTGGTCTAACAATTTATAATGGTAAAACTAAATAAACGAATTAATTAATAAAAATATACTAAATAATAAACTCTCCTATCTATAGGAAATATACACACAAACTATTAACCTCCAAAACAAATGCAATCAACAGTGTCCATGCCCTTCAGAAAACATGAGAAAGTTAAACATATACTCTCACATTCTTTTCCAATATGCGATGTATAATAATGAAAATTTTCACATTTTGTTCAAATCTGAAATTCAAAATTCAAAATTCAAAATTCAAAATTGACACATCCCATTGTTTAATTGGCAGATGCAATGTATAGAAGGAGCCATAACTGTAGGATATCTATTACAACCAAATTAACTGATCTATTGTTGTGGCACGGCTTTCAGATTATTGGTTTATACTTTATAGTCTACTATTAAAACATAAGTAATTGTAAACCAACTACATTTCGTTATTTATTGACTTAACTCCATTTTCTGAAGAAAAAAATAAAGGTACATGTTTGGAGAGGGTCATTGTACTTGCATTTCTAGTACATGTGCACCATCTGGAGTCTTCATCGAATTATAGGATTTGTCTAAGCTATTTGCAGATTTAACTTCTCGAAAAAAAAAAATCATTTTTCAAATACCAAAAAAAAAAAATAGACCTTGCACTTTGGGAGGATAGAAGATTCTCAATTTTTCAAACCAGTAAAGAATCAACAATCTCATTTAAAATTTTAACAAAGACAAATAATCGAACCTTGTATATGAAGTCACTATTCAACGAACTAAATATAACAGGTGGATCGTCTGATGTCGCCAGTCGCCCATCATCCAGTAGCTCCAATACTACCTGATTATTTTTCAGAGGTGAAAGATCAGATCTAGAGCAAGATAGAGACATTTACTTTTAAAACATTTATTACAAAGGGAATTTCTTGTGTGCACAATAAATTAACATAGCTTCTGAGAAACACTAAAAGGTGATGTTTGTTCTGGATTTTAAGTGATTTTCAAAAATCGGTTTTTGAAATCTAGGGGATTTTGAAATCCTAAATAGTAAGGTGTGTGTTTGTTTTGGGTTTTTTAGTAGAGTGAGATTTAACTTTATGTCAAATCAATGTGTAAAAGTGAATGATGTTGTATTATTATATTATAGTTGGGTGTGATTGTAATGGTTAGAGGATGTGAATTATGATTTAAATATATTAGTGTAAGGAGAGAGAATTGATTGTATTGGAAAATGTGATAGTAGGTTATTAGGTGTTGTGGTGGTTTTTAAAACCGGTTTTCAAAATCATGAATAAGAACCAGTTTTAAATTTCAAAACCCAAATCCTGGTTTTTACAGCCCAAAACATTCATCACCAAAAAGAGTTCTAGAAAAGCATCCTTGAGAAATTTGAAATTTCTATGTAAAAGTCGGTCCTTGTTATGCATGAATGAAAGAAAACAATGCTTCAAGATTATTCCTCGACTTTTAAGTTTTAACTCCTGGAGAACCTCTCAGGGAACATTAAGGGCATGTTTGCAACCTCTAAAAAGTGGTTGAGAAGCACTTATTTTAAAAGCTGTTAGACACAACTTTTTTAAAAAATAAGTGCTTCTACTCATAAAGTAGAGTTTACAAACATGTACTAAGATGCTAAATGCTGATATCTTTTTCTTTGCTAACACTCTCCATCAACATGGGGACTATGAAGATATATTGCTCACAGATAGTATAGACTATAGAGGGTTGACAACAAGAGTTGCCTCTGTAAGAAAGCTTATTTCGAATTTTAAATGAGAAGCAAGAACACTTATTGTAATATGATGAGAAGCTCCGCCTAAAGATTTCCCCATAAAAATTAAACCCAAATTTATCTATATATACCTGTTGTTGATCAGGAATCTGTCCATTACTGTCTGTATCAAGAACATATTGACTACAATTCTCGCCTTTTCCAGACTAATACCAAAGGGGTATTTCCTGATTGATAATGTGCATGCCTGAAACAATCAGAAGCCAAAAAAAAAAAAAATGAGTTGGAAAGAATGAGTACAGCCAAAGCAAGCTGTAAGAAATGAAAAGGTCCTTATATGGACAATGGGAAAGCCTGTAAATTGAATGATGATGCAGAATTAAAGATTTAAGCTAAGAGAAGAACAGCAAGGAAAAAGATTTGAAAATAGCAAATTTTTAGACTTAGTTTCCCAAAGAATTGAAATAACTTAACTTTCAATAAATATTTTGTAATTTTTTATTTTTAAGAGACTAAGATTTATAGTCCTTTTTTCTATTTTTAAATGGCATTAATTAATTGATTTAGTATGTATTTTCCTGTACACTAATGCTGTCTTTCATCTTAGATTCTAGTTTCTTTATTCTGGTAGTGTTATATCAATAAAGATTCACAGATTTGGGTCCAAAGAAAAAAAAAAGAAAAACCCTGCAACTCATTTTCGATGAAAGAGACACTAATAAACATTCTGATAAAAGTAATAATCCAATTTGAATACCATGCATGAACACAGAGATATTTATAAATGGTTTCAACTCCAACTTTGCACCACTTCAGACTTTATGTTCAATATGCAGTTTGTCATGGTAAGAGTTCAAAATTTTGGTTTCAAATCAACTGTGTTTTGTTAACTTCATATGATTGTGAACACACTATTACAAGTCAAATGCAATGCACCTGTGGCTTATTGCAATGTCAAAAACCTACTACTGAAAAGCATCAATATTAGGACCTTACTTTTTTTTTTTAAAGTGTTGGGTCTTACCAACTTAAAAAAAAAAAGAAAAAAAGCGCTTCTCACTATTCCAAATGAGTTCTAAAACACCACCTAAATCTACAAAGATACAGTGAATAAAAATAAAGCCCATCACTACTAGCATTTTTCTGGTAAAAAAATTCATAGTTTTAATGAGTTGTAATCACATATTATACAAATGCTCTAAAATTCTACTCAGAATACATATAATACACCTAATTACTTTTTTCAAACACAAATTCCAATACACGATCAATCATCTATCACCCACTTCTTAATTATTATTATCTACCCAACTCAACACTCTTTTTCCTCCTTTTTTACTTTACACACTCACTCCTACTTTACACACACTTTCCAATACACAACAAATCATCTATTTCATACTTTTTAAAATCTTAACCTATCAAATCCTAAAATCCACACTCTCAAACATATAAAAAATCCAAATACACCTTTTACTAATTATCAAATCCACCCTAATGGATTTGAAATCCACTCAAATCTATAAACAAAGATATATGCAACCCATTTGCAATTTACAACCCTGTGATATCAAAAGGCTGTCATGAAAATCATATAATGTCAAAAAGAATCTTACTTATTGTAGAACAGTAGACCATCCTTCACATATGGCACTGATCCAGTATAAGCCGCTTGGAGACCCTCCTGGTCACAGTTGTACATCACAACAGTTCTGAACCTAAATTTGTGGTAAGGCGACGGATCATCACAGGCCCCTGTCTCAACAAGCTTGCTGTTTAACCAGAAAACCCTGAACTCGGAGGTGCATTCATACATCGACATTCCCCCCCAGCACACCATGTCAATTACATAGTATGACTGATCAGGCTGCAAGTCAAAGCACAAGATGCAACACATACAAATTCAGGAAACGGCCACAAAGGAGTTACAAAACTGTTAATATAGTTTTTTTAGCCCTGTAAGTTATCCCTATTTTGAATCCAGTCTTGTCGATTTTCACGAATTGAAAATAGTCATGTAACTTTCAATTTTTGAAGGAGGTGAAACATCCAGTTGACTTGATGTGGCGGAGCCTGGTTTATACACATGGCAAAGTCTGCCTGGTCAGCCAGATGTTTCACCCCCTGTAGCAGGTCATGGACCAAAATGTCGGAAATTGAAAGTTGCAAGACTATTTCAATTCATGAAAGCCGACAACTAAAATCAAAATAAGGGCAACTTACAGGAATTAAAAAACTATTTTCCTGGTTGAAAAAGCCTATTACCTCATGAAATATGCAATCGAGTATACAATAAGATTGGCCAGATCGGGTGCTATTATTAACCCTGGCACCATTGGGTAAAGCAGAAGGAAACCGGTGCAGCATACTGCCATTAAGAACCTACTAATTGTTGTCCCATTAGATGACACCACAAAACAACGTTTTCCAGCTGGTCTAGCACATACGTACCTGTACAGAGGCGAAAATGGATAAGAACTTACCATATTATATGGCATGAATCACCAAAACTAACTCGAGGGGTCTAGACCTCTTTTTTAGTAATCTGCCCTTAAGGCTTCAAAACAGTATTACTAAACAATGCTTAAAGGTGAGGGTCGACATCAGTCTTGTTAATTAACAAATTAAAGCATGAATTCTTCAAACATTTAATACAGGCGTCTATTTTTTAACAATTCAAGCTCTCAATTGACAATATAGCACCAAAAACTATAGGAGATGAGTAGAATTATATATGAATAGATAATTCCATCTTCTAGAATATACCATAAGCAAGTTTTGAATTCAAACTATCTACAGAATAAAAGATAATTATAACGAATTAAAGTAAGAGTGAATAACTTCAGGGGAACTGAAGTAATAATGAAGTGGCTTAAAAGAACTTAAAACGGCATACCAATCTGCGTTTAATCCGTCAGGCACATCGATCATCCATTCCGGCAACATGAGCTGTTTGGCGAACCATCTCCGGGCTTCGGGCCCTCTTAGACTGGCCGCCTGCCGAACATCAAAGTCTTGGGCCTGTTCTTTGTCATCGGGCATGCTTTCAAATTCGAGCTCGGGTTCCGAGGAATCATTTTGAAGGGACAGAATAGAGTTCGCCAAACATCGGGCCTGATGCTGCGCGTCGCGGCGGTGTTGGGCCTGCCGCTGCAAGGACAGCTCTCGCCGCCTCTGCTGATCGGAGATTGCCGGCCGTTTGAACGGTCGGCGCAAATCCGGCGGCGCCATGACTCTGTTCTGCTCGGGAATCGGAGAAATATACTGGAGTGATTTCCCAACTATGCTTTTCGAATCACCCGCTCGTACAGTTTGGAGTGTGGATTAATTGAAATGAAATAGGTGCTCGAATTGAAGAGAAATTTAGAGGGAAAGGGCCAAATTATTCGAACCCTTGCTTCTTTTTAAAGATGAAAACAATTTAATATATAGATGGTTGATTTCATTATGCATCCCGCCGTACAAGAGAAAGCAAAAAACTAAAAATAGCTGCCAAAATTTAACAACAAAAGTAAAATTAATATAGGTATACTTGCATAAGACCGTCTCATATGATTTGTGCTTAATCTCAGACTGCCTCATCACGGCACCATTCTCATATAAGTTTTTGTCATTAATATATTAGCGGTGAAATAGAATACTTTGTTGTAAATATCTAATCTAATCTCCTATCTACTAAAGTCTCATATCTACTAGAGACGAATCACTCTCAATTCATATAGTATTAACTTTATTTTAATAAATCTTTGAATTTTTATGATAAGTTATTTATAGTATTATTATTAATTTTATATATTTTTTAATTTCAATTATTCATTATTTAATTTTGATATTTATTTTGACAAAAAAAAAACTTGATAGGCATGGTTCACAAGTATTAACTCGATTATTTAAGTATCACTGTTACATACAAAAACACTCACTTTTAATAAATATTATATTTAATAATTAAAAATATAAATATATGTATAAATACATTAAATATGAATTAATAATTATTTAAGGTGTATATTAGTAAATTATCTTAAATCTTGGAATAAGATTATAGTGTCAAATATTATTTATCCATTTTAATATGAAATTAAAACCTACAAATCAAAACAAAATAAATCAACTAAGAAAAGACTAATAAATAAATTAATATGTAATAATAAAAAAATTAAAGTGGATGAATTATAATATAAAGTATTTTTGCCACATAAAATATGCTAAGATATACATAAGAGCAATTATAAAATAAAATTATATATTAAGAAATTAATAATTGAATATAATTCACACTAAGATAAAATACATTTAGAATGAATATTTTATTTATTTTAGATTAAGTTAAACAAAATTTTAGAAAGAAAGATAAATGAATACTATCCTATAGTTAAATAAAACATAAAGTAATAAATTTGAATTACACATTTTATAACATTCACACATACTTTAAATACCTAAATAATTAGAAATTAATTATACACAAAAACTTTAAGTTTCATGACACATATGATTCTTTTATAAAAGAACCAAATAGAAAAATGACATGCAGACTCAAATTTACATTGAATTAACACATAAGTTAAATTAACATGGAGTGATACATCATGAAAAAAACTCTGTATTAGTATATAGAGAGATTATAAAAGGAAGTTGATTAATAAAGAACCTACTTCTTATGTAGGTGACATAATGACTCACTTTATCATTTAGAAAGTATAACCTCTGTTTTAAAAACCCGGTCCGACCGGCGAACCGCTCTGAACCGGCCCAATAGCAGTATATAAAACCGTTATTGGGCCGCTATCCCTAAAATCGAAAAACCGTTGAAAACCGTCAAAATCGGAAACCGGTCAACCGTTAAACCTGCGGTTTTGACCGGTTTTCATTAAAATAATATATTTTTTTTTTACTGAAAATTAAACGTTCAGATCAGATTTCAGAAAACTAAGAAAACCCTCCTCGTTTCATTTCAGATTTCAGAAATCGTTCCTCCTCATTTCATTTCAAAAACCCCGAAAGCAACACAAAATGATCATGAGTTTCAGAAAACCTAATAAACACAAATTACCGATTCTTTCGGGTCGCCGTCAAGGCCGACGCCGACGCCTTGAGCTCACCGATCAAGATCAGTTTTGTTTTTTTTTTTTTTTTTTCCACTTCTTAAATAAATCGATTGTTAGTGAGTGTTATTAGCTTGATTTTCTGAATTCATATTGCAAATCACTCATAGGTAACTATCTCTCTTTCTATTCCATTATTTTCCAAACTACATTTCGGTTACCGCAAATTTATTCTCGCACATTTTAGTTTAGAATCCATCATTTTAATCACTAGAATGGAAAATGACTAACGATTTGAGTTTGCCAACTTGTTTTTTTTGTTTTATCATTTTTTATTTCTCGTGTTTTGGTGACAAATCTTGCTTATGGAGGTGTATAATCACGTGGGATGTTTAACGGCTTTTTTCCCTCTTTTTTCATGTTTTTATTAATTTGCTAACCAATAGTAGGAACTAGGAACCCTGTTTTTTGCTAGATTTTTTCTCTGTTGCTTCATGTTTAAAAAGGAAAATGAACAGTAGCTTCAATCTGTATGAATTATGAAATCCACAAAAGGTAATTAAGCAACTTAGAATGTTGAGAGATGGTATTAGATGAAGAAGAATTTCTCTGTCTCCACTTTTATTTATTTTGCAATCATAAGACATTTGTGATGATGATTTGAATTTCAAACTTTTGTATTGTATTTGACATCTACTATGTTTGTTTTATGTTATGACTTGCGACTTTTGTATTGTTGATGACATTTCTATTATGTTTGGAAATTGAAATTTGAAAGTTGGAACTATTTATGTTAATGGACATTTCTATTATGTTTAGAAATTTAAGTTTGAACTTTGAAGTTTGAAGTGACTTTAGATACTTTATATTCACTTATCATACTCTATATTTTGAATTTTTTTAAAAATTATGCATATTATATATATATAATATTTATTATGACGTCATACCGGCTCAATTCGGTCCGACCGATCCGACCCCGGTCCAACCTTTTTTTGGGGTCGTCCGGCTCAACTTCCGGTTCCGGTTTTTAAAACATTGAGTATAACTATGTATGCATCTTACAACAATGGCAAAATAGTCTCGTCACAATCTCCAACAACATTATGGTGAACCCCTATTATGTTCACAAAATGCATAAATTAGTGCTCAAAAAGTTAAAAATGTTTAAGTTCAGAAAATATATAAATCAGTGATCAAAATCTTAAAAATGAAATTCATATACATATAAATATGGTTGTGGTAATATGTGACAAAAAAAAAGAGGATATCAGAAAGGAAAAAAACAACTAAGCATACACAATATCTTAAGAAAATGTGAGATGCAAGAAAATAGTTATGGAAAAAAAAATCATGGCTAAAGAAATACATTCAGAAATTTATAAGTAAAGAAAATGGAAAATAGAATAACACAAATAGAAATGAGTGAAATTAACAACGAAAATATGACAAATCAAAATTTCGATCAAATAAAAAGAGTGATCGAAAAATAGAGAAATTAAATCTAGAAATCCATTGATACTGAATTCGAAAACATGAAAACCCAAATCACAATGAAAAAGAAAACACAATGCAAATAGAAGAAGACACTTTCATATATCATAGTTTGATAACTTCATATACCCAGGGATGGAGAAGGGCGAGAAGAAAGAAGGAAGCCAAAAAAATGAAACTGACATAAAAAGTATCAAGGAAAATAAACTGCAGACTAAGAAAAAATAAATTAATTGATTAAGATAAAATTGTGAAATAACAAATATTTGAAACAATATTAAAAATGCAAACTCAAAATTAAATAATTGCAAATAATGATAGAGGTTACATGTTTTCGTAGCGCTAAGAGCACCTCCAACAGGAGGTGCAATTTCTAGTTGGCAATAAAAGATACCTACAATTGAGGTGTAATACTATTGGGAGAAAAAGTAAAAATGGGTACAAATTAGAAGGAGTATCAAAGTTTTGCTACCTGGTACAAATTGAAAAAGTAGCTGAATTGTGGCTCAGTTGTGGGGCCAGCCACACATTTAATTGAAAAAGTAATTGAATTGTATTATGAAATTAATAAATAATTTGGAGTGGGACCCTAAACAATAATATTTGTATCTTGATGATTGGAAAATAGAGGTATAAATTTAATGAGTATAATTAACTTTTGATGTGGCGTTGATATGGCAAAAATTTATACTTAAATTTGGGTACATAATTGGAGATGCTCTAACGTTTGGAGGAGAGTAGTAATCGAGAAAGATGGATGAAGAGGTAAGGAGAAAATGTTGGCAGCAATCCACAGTGTCGAGTTTTGAAGAGAAAAATAGACAGGAATGTGCAAATCAAAACAATATAAATTGAAGAGAAAAAATATGTGAAATGGATAAGAAAGAGAAATTTTGAAATTTGAAATAGAGTTGATTTTAACAAATTAGGAGAAGATCATGGTTGCAGCGGTTATTAGTGATAAATAATTTAATTAAAAAAAATTAAGAAATAAGAGAAAATTAGAAAATTGAAATGTGGGATTTGTAGAGAGCCATGTAGAATAAAAAAGTGAGAATATTGTCAATGACTACTTTTCGACAGGCTCTACAAAATTTCTACTTACTAAAGTTTCTGGTCATTTTTTTAATAATCAAGTCCAGACTTTTACACATTTTAAAAGATATTTACTTAAATAGATTGAGGCTTGAGCTTTTTTTAAGACGCCTCTTAAAAAGTCAACAAATCCTATTTATTTAATATATATATATATATATATATATATATATATATATATATATATAATATATAATTATAAATAATATATTAATAAAATAGATAATATTTAATGCTAATAACTAGTAGTAGTAGTATATTTTGATGATTTGATGAAGCACTTATTATTGTTATTTGTACACTTAAAATTTTTATAGGTGCGATTTTGAATTTTTTATAATGAATAGTAGCCATAATAAGGTTGTAAAAAAATATCTTTTATATAGGCTTTTAAAAGGCTTACAGGCCAGACCTATTTAATAAAAATATCAGTCCTAGGCTTTTTAAAAAGCCTATGATAGATAACTTGAGTTAAGTTTTACCAAAAAATTAAATACTGCATCTGCATTTTTTATGTTTAACTCGATCTATTTTCACCCATACGTAGTAATGAGAAGATTGAGAATTGAATAATTGAAAGATATATTGATGGGCCAAACTATTTTTCAATTTGATTGAAAAGGGCTCAATGGGCTGTAATTTAGTTAGTTAAGTTAGGAATTCAAAATTCAAAATTTCAGTTATTGCTAATAAATAAATATATTTATATATATTTAATTATTCATTTTACTATTAATAACATTTGATCTTGATTGTAAAGTTGACTTTTAAATTACAATATTAGATGCATGTTTACTTATTTTTTACTGTAATTTGTTCATTGAATATACTATTACAAGTGAAAAATATAATATACTATTATCAATTATTTATATATTTAATTATATATAATATATTTTGACATCATATTAATTCAAACACTTTAATAACGATCGAACCCAATCCGATCGAAAGCGTTCAGATTGTCAGGATCAACATCTGCTCGCGCTTTTAAAACATAGCATGTACCATACTCAACCAGAAATATACCTATGGACTATGGTGGCACAAAGCAACCCTAGGATACAAATTTCTTCGCATTTTTGGAAAACTTGGAGCAGTACAAAGAAGACTGAAGAGACACACTGATAATATAATCCCCTTAAAAATAGTAACCACTCCTTCCGTCCCGATATGAATTTTTTCCTTTCTTTTAGGTATTTTAATTAAAAAATAATAATAAAATAATAAAAATGAAGTGTAGTTTTGAGTATTGGAAGAGAGGAAAAATATATGTTGAGTAATGAGTGAAATAGTGAGTGATATATTTTGTAATATTATGTGAAAAATAAGGATAAAAATTATGTGTAATTGAATTGATTTTTCTATTTATAAATTAAAAAACTTATAGTGAGACGTGTAAAAAAAATAAAACGAGAAACTTATGATAGGATAGAGAGAGTATTATATTATTAAAAAATAAAATTGAAACTCATATTAACACCCACAAAAATTAATTCAATTACATTAATAATAGATAAATAAAAGAAATGGAGTGTCGGTTTGGTGGTATTTGGCAACCCCCGTTTTGACCGTTGGTAATGTCAATCAGGTCAGAGACTGCATTTGTCAGATGCTCAATTCATACGTACATTTGGGTAGGGGCACAAATATCTCTCATACTGTCAAAGTGACAATATTGAAACGTAGTACTCCCCCCTTTTCAAGATAATTTGAACACTAAAAATGACACACAAATTAAATAAAGTAGGTTTTAGTGGGTTTGAATGGAATAAAATAAGAGAGTTGTGGTGAGTGTATTAATATTATATTTGTTTTCATTTTGAAAGTGTTCAAGTAATGTGTAGGTACGGGCACTGAAAATGACTGATAAAATAATTAAACAAAAAATAAACGAAAAGAAATCGAGTCTCGTGCGAGCACGATTTACTTAAAACAATTATGCCCTTCACTCTCGGTGCTAGTGATTCGTAGGGCACTTGTCTCCCAGGATAAAATGATTATAAAACAACGATAATAACACTTTATTTTGCTCACGTCGAACTGAGAAATGCTCGATTGATCACCGGAGTAAGAACGAAAGCAGAACAAGGTAGATGCACGAAAGGTATAGCAACTGCTGGAAATTATCTGAGCTTCTCTCCAAACATGTGAGTGTATTTGTTGTTTCTCGTTTTTCCAGGTCTCTTACCAACACAATTGGACGTGCTACTTATAGCATCCAAAAATGACTGTTGGAGCATGGCCATAAAGTGCCATCAAACCAAAAATGTAAAAATACACCATGAATTCGTGTTTTTGAAAATCATGTGTAACACCTGAAAATCTGAAACGTTTCACGTTTCAGCATTAAAAATTGGGACAAACTTCAGGTCGGGAGTGATATCAAAAAAACGTGTAACGTTACCTCTGTTGTGCACATAAATAATCTTTCCTGCCACGTGCTCGCACAACGAACACGTGGACCAGTAAAACAAAGGTGCTCGCTAGCAATCAGACAAGTGCTCACCAGTTGGATACACATCCCGCTCATCCATCTGTGCTCGCCAGGAGCACGACCACACTAAGGATGACCAGAGGGTGCTGAGCGCCAGAGGCCATCACATTGCAAAAATTATGCTCTCCCAAAACCCCAAAGACTATTCAACAAGACAAAGAACACGGGTAATGGTCGAAAGCGTAAACCGCATTTAACATAGAAGGAAAGACGAAAAATCGCATTTAACAGAGAAGGAAATACGGGCTCGGATGAACAGAGAAGAAGAGGACGAAACCTGCATTTAACAGAGGAGGAGGGACACGCCGCCTCCAAAGGCGAAAGGCAACAACAAGAACCAAAGCATTTGGTTTACAACAACGTTTTCGTGCAAGCAAAAGAACTTATCGGGGAGCGAGCACACGATACATGGTTAACAGAGGTCCGGAGAGTGGAGGTAAAGAGTGTGCTCACCCCCTAGGGCGAGCACAGAATCAAGGCCGTGGTGTTTGGTTTTCGGCCACGCCCAATGAACGACCACAAGGGTCGAGAGTCATGAGTGCGAATAACCACCTGGCGAGCACAAGAATCGGGTCACCCACGACGCCACCATCACCACCTGGATGACAAGTCGAATACTTCTCGAGCAAGTAAAGACAAATGTCAACCAAAGAAGCACAAACAAAAACGCGCAACACCACATAGATTCATGCATGTTAAGAAATCGCCAAATTGTAGCAGCCGTGACACCACCAAATTTTATCCAAATCCTATAAATAGATCCAAAATGAACAAGAAAAAGGTTCAGAAATTTTCCATAGATAACTCTTGTATCAATTCTCCCTATCACATAACCATTGTGCTCGTCACTAACATATTGTGCTCGACACACTCCCCAAATCATAAATACTATAATCCTGGCTTGGTACGCCCCCAGACGTAGTCAACTTTGACGAACTGGGTCATCAAATCCTTGTTGTCATCCTACATACAGTTGTGCTCGTCACACACACACACAGTGTTTGACACATCATTATTTTGTTTGTTAAGTCGTACCATACATCGCTATATCATATTTTCCACAAAATACGACTTACAACAACCTCATATGTCTCTTCAAAAGAAATCAAGTTTCTGTGAGGGGTGATTTCACGAATTTTAATTTGAATTAGTATTGTTGACATATTTTCACAAAATTATTGATAAAATAGATTTAATTTTAATAAATAATACTCCCCCTTTCTCTTAATAACAAAACTTTCCATAAAGTTTTCATAATATCTACAATATTATACAAAATTTTATACATAAAATTTTACAAAATTTTCTTTTAAAAGTTTTATTCCTTACTCTATTCTCTTAATTTATGTGCTACCGACGGGGACAAATTAATTGGGGCGACGGGAATATATATATTTCACGAAATGAAAATTTGATGTTAGGGTAAATTATTTCAATTTTCTATTAGGTTGCACAACTCTTGGTAAGAAACTCGAATTTATGGACATGCCCAAATGTTAAGTCTTATATGCATTCAGATGTACAGTGCACTTATAGTATATTTTAAAATTATATGATTTATTATACTGAAATATGCAATTTGTTTACAATTTAATCGCAGTAATTATTAATATAAAAAATAGTTGCAAGATTAAGTGTAAAACAAATTGTAACTTTCAATATAATAAATTGCATTTAATCTAAAAATCACTACGAAATGAAGACTCACAAGACATCCATCCACTTGACGCCAAATATTTTCATTTCATTCTATTTAACATTTGACTTATTTCAAGAGAGTTGTCAACAACTTCTGAAAGAAGGTAATTTTATTTTAAAAATTTAAAGGAAAAAGAAGAGTTGAAATCAAATTTAAAAGCCAGTCAAGATACGAGAGATACGCCTGACAGAAATATAGCAGTACTTACTGATAATGTTTGCCTACTGAATTTAAGTTTTTATTAGTGACAAGTAATTAAAGGTTAATTTACGCGACATATGATAATTAATATACTTCACTTTTAAATGGATGGAGTAGATGAGTAGTATGAAAAAGACAACGTGATTTTCTCTCTCTCGTGTGACTAGTTTGTAGAATCTTTCCCGTGTATATATACATATAAATAGGAAAAGATGTTTTTTTAAATGATCTTGAAAATATAGGATAATAATAGTTATTTTAAAATATGTAAATATAGAATAATATATTAAAATATGTAAATGTAAAGCAATTGAGCCCGAATAAGATCAAATCGAACTGAAATATCACGCGAGATTTGAATTTATTCTGACTCGATTGTCATATATTTACATATATTTAAAAGATATTATTCTATATTTATAAATTTTAAAATATAGTGTTCTATATTTATAAATTTTAAAATATATTGTTTCATATTTCAAACCCATAAAATTATTATTTTTAAAGCACAACTCCAATTAAATTATTGCTCTAAAAAATATTATTCCTCACTTGAGTATTGAATAAGAGTTGCAAATTATTATTTTTTTGATCAGAAAAGGCAGTGATTTTATTGCTCAACGGGCATGAGATGTACCCAACATACAATTATAACATACAAAGTCTCCAGCTTTGATCTCCTAAGACACTATATTCACCAAGGCCAATATTAATGGGCTATAACAGAGTACAGTTACTAGAAACTCCAAGATAGCCTAAGGAGTCCGAATTGATCAGAAAAATGATAGGGGATTTGCCAACCACTCCGAGTAAGACTTCAATGATTTCCAGCCTTTTGTAATCGATAGCCAATTCCAGAGTCGTTGTTTCAATTCTTCTAACGTCTCCCCCTGATGGACGATTTCTTGTCAAAATATCATAGCATTTCTTTTCTTCCATAACAACCAAATAATGCATTGTCAAGCACTGACCAAGAACGATTTTGCTCAGTTGCCTTTGATAAGCTTATTGAAGTGGATTAAGCTTATCGCCGGATCGGAGTGTAGTATAGCTTCTAGTCCAATCCAATTTAAGAACAACATCCAAATAAGGTAAGAGGGTGTACATTCAAATAACACGTGTCTTACCGCTCTAGCTTGGTGTTACAAAAAGTGCATAGTGAAGATGCGTGGCTTGGTAATGCATTTCGTCTGACCAGGTTCGTCGTCGTAGGGATCCGTTCGCATAAGGTTCTCCATGCGTGTACACGAACTTTTGGGGGTACTGCCTTGTTCCATATAAGTTTGAATTCTGCCTTTTCTTCCAAATCTTCTTCCATGTTCAAGCTTGAGATTCTAACATAAGCCTCTCCGGTGGTATAGCTCTCGTTCGGGGTTGCTCTCCATTGCCAACGATCCGACACTCAAAATTTGAGTGGGTACCTGTTCAATACATCAATCAAAGAAACAAGTAATGATTGTTCTCTCTCAAATAAAGGTCTCATCCATTGCCACACCTAGTCCCAAGCCCCATCTCTCCACTCCCCCATGTCACTCACTCTCACTAACTTATTGGTGCATAAGTTGTACAACCTTGGGAACAAAGATTTCAAAGGCATACAACCTGCCCACCTATCCTCCCAAAACAAAGTAAGTTTCCCGTCCCCCAACTCCATCCTTAGCTCCGAAAAGAACCAGTCCCCACTACCCTCATCTCTCAAAGCCTTCAGAATCTCTCCCCACCACCCCTTTGGCACACTCTCACCACCCCTGCTCCCTCTCCTTACATCTCCCCCCCAAGGATCACCCCATCTCGAATTAACTACTCTCCTCCACAAACTCCCCCTTTCGTTCAAGAATCTCCACACCCACTTCCCTAAAAGAGCTTTGTTAAACCACTCTAAGTTCCTCACCCCCAGTCCTCCAAAAGATTTCGAACAACAAATAGTATCCCATTTAATCCAAGGAATTTTGCTCTCACTCTCATGACCCCCCCATAAGAAATTTCTCTGAAGACTAGTCAAAACACTCAGGGTTTTAATTGGAATACGGTAGGTGGACAAATAGTATACCCTAATGGAGGCTAGCTTTGCGATTGATCAAAAGTTAGTATGTCACGATAGAGATATCCAATCCTTCCCATTTCTTGATTCTGTTTCGGACCTTCTTTACCATGTCATCCTAGTCGGCCAACCTCCTATGCGATGAACCCACCCGGATGTCTAAATATTTGAATGGTACTGAACCCACCAAGCAAATGAGATCGATGATCTGGTCTGCTTGAGGCTCCTCCGTTTTAAGCCAAACATGGTGCATTTGTCCCGATTAATCCTCAAAATTTATATCAATTCCAAATTTATGAGGAAATGTTTAATGAATCGAATGTTCTCCCAAGACGCTTTCCCCACGAATATCATGTCATCTGCGAATTGGATATGTGATACCTCTACATTTTCTCTACCCACTGGGATTGGAGTGAAAAGCCCGGCTTCGATCGCTCTCTTAAGCATAATACTTATCCCTTCCGCTGCAATAATGAAGAGGAATAATGAAAGTGGGTGACCTTTGGGATGACACTCTTTCAAGACCGAAATTGATCCGGTTGGGCTACCGCTCACTAGGATAGAGGCATTTGCTGTTGTCACGCATTCCATCGTCCACTTGATCCACTTATCACTAAAATTGAACCTCCTCATCAACGTCCTCAAGTACTCCCAATCAAGGGAATCGTAAGCCTTAGCAAAGTCGATTTTATATAGAATGCAAGCCTTTTTCTTTATCTTCACTTCATCAATGACTTCGTTGAGGATTGTTACGCTGTCTAGAATTTGTCTTCCCTCAATGAAAACACTTTGTTGTTCCGAGATGATCGACCCCAAAATCTTACTAATTCTGATAGAGAGAACTTTGGAAATGATCTTGTAAATGCCTCCAACGAGAGAGAGATTGGCCTGAAGTCCGAAAGATTAGAAGCATCGTCCTTTTTTTGGGATTAATACAATGAACGTAGGGTTGAGGCCTTTCACCAACTTGCTATGGGTGTGGAATTCTCTAAACAGCCTCATGAGGTCTTCTTTGAGAAGACCAAGTTGAATCCATCCGGCCCTGGACTTTTCGAGCTACCGTAGGAATCAAGAGCTCTTTTGACTTCTTCTTCCGAAAATTCTGCCTCTAGGAACTGATTTTCTGTATCTGAGATCTGTTTCTCGTAGAAGTCAGCGCACAACGTCGGTCTCTGCCTCAAAGGGGCCTTGAAGTGATTCTTGAAGTAATCGAGTATCCCTTGTTTAACTTCCGCAACCTCCTCTTTCCATGTGCCGTTAATCATAACTCCTGAAATCTCGTTACGCTTTCTTCTTCTATGCTAGGTAGTAAAATATGCATGTTTTTAATATGATAGAGTACAATTTATTGAGCTCGTTTATGTTAGAATGGCATGTTAATTACTTATATGTGTTTTGATCTTTTTATTCCGCACTTGATTGATTTTCGTGTCCATTAGCGTTTTTAGGTAATTTCTTGGTGAAAAGTTGTTGGGCCAATTGAGAAACACAGGCCCACACTGGCTGACCCAGTGCAGGCCCATGTTCCAGAAGCTGTGAGGAAGAATCCAGCGTGAATCACTGATATGGAAAAGATTTGGTCTAAGTTCTTGATATGGAAGAGATTTGGTCAAGATATATATTTGGGAAGATCTGATTGGCTAAAATTGGAGAGGATACTTGGGCAAATTCAGCCGAAACTTGGGGAGAAAGAAGTGGGTCATGCCCTAGTTAGATATATACCACTTACTCAAGCAAAAAGACGGGACGTTCGATACCAGAAAAGAGAAGTGGCGGCTGGAATTGATTGGAAGCAAGCAGGAGATTCAAGATTGAAGGAAGGAGAGACACGCGCAGTTTTGAGAGTCGTGTTTAGTTAGTTTTATTTTATCCCAACTCCGGGAATTTCTGAACCCATGTTTAATTCGATTATTTAATTCGAGACGTTTACGATATTTGTTTTGAGATTGTTTTATTTATCTGTTTCAACTTCTTGCGTGTTTAATTAATTGGTTTAGACTGACCATCTAGGTTAATTGTTTAAATATACCTGTTAAGTCTAAGCATGTAATCCGTGTAATTGTTATATGTGGAGACTCTTGGTAACAACTAGTGGGTTCACAAGGGTGAATTAAACCAGGTTCTTACGGGTCGCGCTAAGTGTACTTGGGAATTTGTTTGCTCTCTATCCTAGGGTTAATGCTTTTAACTGGGTTAAATCTATGGGCTAACCTAGACTGCTTAGTTAGAAAGGTTTTCTTGAAGAGACGTCTTTTCAATTAAATATACTTAAGGGATAGGACCGGGAAATAGAAACGCTTTTGATCCCCGAGGGGCATTAATCTTGAAAACAAATAAAGTAAATGTCGAGATTAAAGTGGTCATGTTAACATGGGGGATGAATGAACCGTGAGTTGGGGTATTTATTTCTTCTTGGTTTCATCCATTAAATCTTTAGTGTTATTATTTTCAATTGTTTGGTTATATTTGTCAGTTACTGTTTAATTTTCTTTTTAGTTATAAAATCCAAACCAAACCCCCCCTCTTTGTGTTTGTCCTCATAAATTCGTACAACTAGCACAATTATAATTCCGCGTTCACTGTGGATCGATCTCGTACTTATCACTACTACGAACTAGTAGGTTAGTTTGGGTTATTATTATTTTTGTCGCACCTCGATAGTGCGGTCATTCTATTGATGATCTTGTGGAAGAAACTCGTATTGGCGTCTCGTTCTTTTAACCACCGAGTTCGCGCCTTCTGTTTGAGTAGTCCTGCCTGTAGAGATTTGCAAATTATTGAAGAAAGTAAAATTTGAATCGAGTAGAAGCAGTGACTGCGGAAACTTTAAAGGAAGATAAACTTTAATATGAAATATTTTAAGAATATAGGATCCGTGAAATATGACATGCGGATCAAAATGAGAAGTGAACAAATATAGAATGAAAAATTCGTGGATTTTGTGCGGATCGAATTGAGTGAAATAGATTTTTTAATAAAATTTGTGTAAAGATAGAACAACAGAACTCGCTGCAATATTTGTGTTACTATTATGACAAACATGTGTTATTATAAGTACATTTATGTGTTACTGTAAGGACAAATAATACATGCTTGTTTTTTCAGTACATGTATTTATTTGTAAGGTGTTAAAATTGTGTTATTATACACACAAAAATGTGTTACTCTAAAGAAAAATGTGTGTTACTATATGTACAAAACGACACCCCCTTTATTTTCATCCGCTTCCCCCCCCCCCCCCCTTTTTTATTTGCTTCTCCTTCTGACATGTATCCAACTGTCTTTAGTAAATACTCAAACAACCACATTACACTATTGAATTAGTAAAAAATAATAATCAATAATCACGTAATAAAATATAATTGCTCTTACAATAACACATACTTGTGTTTATAATAACATATATTGAGAGCAAGATTTTCTGTTTTCCTTTGTGCGAATTTTTAGAAAAAATCTGCTTGACTCAATTCGATTCATACATAGTCAGCTAATTTTAACTCCTTCTCATTTGAATTAGTATTTCACAGAAAAACCTCCCTAAAAAAGAAAGATTGATTAAAAGAGGTGTTTGAATGAAAGGATTTAATGTGAAGAATGAAAATTAAAATAATAGTATGAGTTAGAAATTATATTATTATTAATTTTTTATTTTAATTTCCCACAAATTTAAGAAATTCACCGTATATCACCTATTATCCTTCAACTTTACTGCTTTTTCATGTCTTACAATTTTACCCCTACATATAATGTAAGATTTTGAGCCTTTCCCAAAAAAAAGGGACAAAGACAGAAGATTTTGGATGAATAGGTCTTCTGTGAATAAGTTTCATACTATAAAATTTATATCATTATTTTTATAAATTATTATTTAATAGTTAATACTTATTAGTTGATATTATTGTACTTATAAAATGATAGCATAACATTAAATATTATGAGTATTAATTTATAAAAATAATAATATCAATTTTTAAAGATAATTAATTATATCAATTTTATACTATGAAAAAGTTTTGTAGAAGACTTTGGGAAGATTTTGAGAAGCCCAAAGTCGATGAATTAGGCTATATAGTTGAAGGCTGGATGATTTTATCATTTTTAATTTTTATTGTACATCATTATCTTTCCAAAATTTATAGATATTTTTGGGAATTAAAATATTGAAAATCTGAAATCTACAGCTCAATGATATCGATCGTTCTTTGTACGAGTGAGGTATGATTTTGGTGATTGGATTCCCACTTCCCGCACTAAAAAGAAGAAAAGAAGGAAAGAAAGATGTTCAAATGGTATTTAATAAAAGAAAATGTTATTTAATTTTATCAATGTTTCTAATTAGGTATTTAATTATATTACATTAAGGAAAGATGTTTGTCTTCGATTCGAGTAGAATAATATCTGTACTATTTGTTGCAATTATTCAATTTACATTTCGCAAGTTAAGCATCCTCACCTTTGCTTCCATGTCATTAATTCGGAGTTCGACAATCTTACAAGCCAAGGGTGCCTTCCGTACAATCAGGGACGGCCCTACATTGGGGGGCCAGGGGTCACTGGCCCCCCGGCCCACTTCAATTTTTTAATATACACATTTATAATTATAACACATTTGTGTGAGACGGTTTTACAATGAGACGGAGTATAATTTGAATAATATTGCCGTTTTAATATTTTAGAAGGAAAAATGTTGATTTGTGTTAGTTTGTACCCCGTCTAATATATGAGGCCCATTCATACGAATATTTATCTTATAAGTTATTTGTTGTTAACTTGGTGAGGTTAAAGTTTTTGATTAATTTTAAAGTGTACCTTCTTTTTCTATATAAATTTTCTTATTATCCTTCAGGTGGAGAAGAGGGAGCGAAGTGAAAGAGATATGTATAATTCTGATTTTAAATATGTATATATTAATACATATAAATATATTTGACTCGGTTAATATAAAAAAGATTAATCTAAATAATTTTTAATTATATACAAAAACTCGCATAAAACGATCTAATGCATGAGATGGAGTACAACTTAGAACAATTAACATTAACCCCTCTCAAAATATAAAAGTATCAATGCGCAAATTACACCCCGTCTCATCGTGAGATGGTCTCACACTTTATTACAAATTGGGTCCCCCTCGGTGAAATTTTTGGGTTCGTCCCTACGTACAATGATACGAAGATTAATTCAAACACATCGCCTTTGCTTCCATGTCATTAATTCGGATTTTAGTTTCATTCTTTTTTAGCCACAATATTTTTTTTTGAATATTATACCCATAATGTAGTCAATAAAAAAAATAAAATAGTGGTACGAGCTTTCATTAAATAGTAGTACGAGGTTAACATATTGTAATACGAGTTTAATTAAATGGATTGTGGTACAAACTTAAAAATAATGGTACAAGTTGAATTATATTGTAGTACGGACTGAAATAGTGGTGGTACGAGATTGAAATAAGGGTGGTACGAAGTTAATTTAGTAGTGGTACCTGCAGTGATACTGGTACAGGGTTAATTTAGTGGTTCCTGAAGTAATAATGGTACGAAGTTAATTGAATGATGGTACATGCTGAAATGAAGTTGATATGACATATATATATATATATATATATATATATATATATATATATATATATATATATATATGATGATATGACCTAAAATAATGAAATGATGAGAAAATGGTAGAGTTGGAAAAAAAATCCCATGGCCAAAAAAATCATAACAAACATCGTAACACGAATTTTTTTTTTTTTTGTGTTTTGCCTATTTATAAACTTATCCCTAATATATATTACTCAAAATATTTAATTATAGTATATATGCAATAGAAATATTTATATATGCATTTGTGAAAAATATACCATTTATTATAAGTATGCATGAGTGAAGATACATATGCACATATGTACACATTAATTTTTTTTTCAATTATATTATTGGTATGTAGATTGAAAGTGTTTGCCCCATACGGATGACAAAATTATACATTTATATATGGTTGATCAATCAAAATAACTGTAAATTACATTATCCAATGTTGATTAGTGAGTAAGTGAATAAAATAATAAATTAAATTTTGGTTAAAATATTTATGAAAGGTTCACGTGATTCTTTTATCCAAATATCGCTTTTACAAATATGCATTATCTTTATTATATATATATTCTATTACTATTATATGAAAGAATGATATATGTAACCAACTATCCTGGTTTTTATGGAATCGATTAATGACTTGTCGCCAACAATTCCCTAAACTATGAACCATAAACCCTAAATCATGAACCATTCGGATCGGGTGAATCCATGAACCACTCGAATTAGGGTTTGGGTTCGGGCCGTAAAAAAAAAAATTGAATTGAACCAAAAAATAAAAGCTCAACAAAAAAAAAATTACATTTTTTTTTTTTCTGCCCGCACCCAACTCGGATTGTAAATCAACCCGGGCAAAGTGGTTAAATGGTTCACCCGAATTAAATGGTTCATGATTTAGGGTTTATGGTTCATGGTTTAGGAATAAATTTGGCATTTACACGCCATTAATCCTGCCCATAAAAAAACTAAATAGTTGGTTCTATATCATTACTCTATGCATATATATTATTATTATTTAAAAATCAATATATATATATATATATATATATATATAAATTTACCCACTAATATATAATGATAAAAGGTTATAGGAGCTTGAGCTCATTGTTAATTCAATTTTTTTAGTATCATTGTTATGTATAAAAATTATTATTATTATACATAAAAATAGTAACTTATCAGTAATAATTTTTGTGAATAACAAAAACAATTTATATATAATACTAACAGAATTTATGTACATACTTAGTTCATATGAATGTTACTCTCACATAATATATGGATATGTCTAAAATATACTCATATGAATGTTACTCTCACATAATATATGGATATGTCTAAAATATTATTGGCCTCATAAGAAAAGAAAAGGAAGAGAGATTGAGCACCGACAAGGAATCCGAAATTTGTATCTCTCGCGACAAAGTGATAGAGATGAACAATATGTCTTCAGTTTGGACCCATTTGAAGTTTTAATGTTTTATTATACTGGGCCCATATACTTCTTTATTACTACTACTGCATATTAATTCCTTCATTAGGATTCAATGCTGTCAAACTAAAATTTCAAAGTTTAATTTTCTTCGAAAATAAAATAAAATCACAAGAATGTTTTTCTTGTATTTTAAAAGGCAATTTTAATCAATTTTGCCACATGTACAGTTGTATTATATATGTGCTAACAACTCGAGAGCTCGACTTGATGATTTGCTAAGGCTCGTACTAGGCTCATTTATATTGATAAACTAATTGAATTTGAGCGTGTAAGATACTCGATTTACTAACGAGCTGACTCTAGCTTGATTCGTTAGTCTTGATAATTAAAAATAAATAAAAATTCATTGGACTCGTGGAAACTTCGATTCGACCCTATCGGGCCTCGTTAGATTCACTATTCATCGAGCTCAAATTTCAAATACCCGACTCGTCTCAAATAACCGCTCTAAATAAGAGTAAAGTCTTTTGTTCTCATTAATATTTATTAATTAATATAATACCATTAAAATAATTATTTAGTTGAAATGTAAGATCCACCCACTATTACTATATATGTCCAAGACTTTGTCATGTATTAGTATATTGTTCTATTTATTTCGAACTATAACTTTATGGAAATGGATCCCGTATAGTAAATGGATGGTGCATTTACATGTAGATCCTTGGATCTCACGCACATATAATTTATTTATATAGTAGAAACCCTTAATAGAAATATTTTATTTATATAGGAATAACCTTTTTATAATAATAAAAAAATTATGGTCCGACTTTTATTTACTTATATTTACTGAATAAATTTCAGATCATGCATATTTTTTTGTGATCCCGTCTTAACGATTTATCTTTATATAAAAAATAAATGAAAATATTTATAAAAAAAAATGATATATCAGTACTATAAGTTTAAGATAAACTAAAATATTTATATATGATTGATTCAAAACATTATAATTTTATGGCTTGTCACCATATCCTTCAACTTGCGTGTATGTAGTACCTCATTCGATTAATTCATACATTTATCTTATACTATCAAAGTGCATATATTTGTCTTAATCAAATTCATATTAATTAGTTAATGAATTTTTTAATAGATTTACATACATGTAGTAGAACATGTATTGTATTGAATATTATTTTTTTGTGAAAAATATTAACATTTTCTATGTAAAACTCTATTTAGAAATAATTTTTCTATAGTAATATTTTTTCCACTTCCATACAATATGATTGTATAGAATTTTTATTGTATCTATATTTTTGTAATAGTGAGTCTCATGTGCACCTTGTATCGCGCAGACTTCATAAACAGATTTTAAAAATCATACAATTTATTGTCTTTGAAATATCTGTTTTGTTTTATAATAAATTTTGGCAAATTATTCACATTAATAGTTCTGCGATTTATTGTAAATAAATTAAATATTTCAATGTAATAAATTGTACAAAGTATATAATTTTAAAATACATAATAAAATTCATAGTGCACTTGATTCAATAAAAGACTTAGTGTTTTTTGTAAATTTGTATTTTGGGAAACTGCTTCCAATTTGATGCACTTTTATTTTTTAACTCTAGAAATATTATGCAAGGAATAAAAGATAAGGAATCAAAATTGTAGGGGACAGATTTTTACGAAAAGCGAAAGTGCAAACAAACAATAAACAAAAAAATATAAGTAGGAATGTGCAACAGGTAAAGAATTAGAAAAAGAAAAGTGCAAAAAATGAAAACTGAAAGGGAAAAAATTAAAAATAATAGAAATGCATGGATCAGAAACATATATCAATTCCCAAATTAATGAGTTGGTCTCCCATGAACAAATTTCAGAAGTATTTAAATTGACTATTTGAAATTTTATCTATTTTAACTCAATAAAGTTAACCCATGAACAAATTTCATAGTATGAAATTGAACTATTTGAAATTTTATCTATTTTAACCCAATAAAGTTAACCCATGTGATCATACCCTGAATAGGTTCACATACATGTCTATTGAATTTTTTTATTGTTCTAATTGTGTGAAGGATTATGTTTCAATGATCATAAGAAAAATGAATTGCTATTCCTTATAATGATTATATCTATATTACACAAATTTATTTTTTCTCTTTTAATTAAAAATATTATAGTTATAATCTATTCTTATTTAAAGGTACGGAATTAAAGTAATCGCTTTTGATGGTTCGAACCATGCTACTTTGAACCTATGAGACAACATTTGCTATAACGTGCTTCATAAAAGGGCATTTGAATTACTTCAGAATCAAAAGGAGGTACGTTAAAATTAATACTTTTGTTACAGTGATTTACTTAATTAGATCTACAAACTATTATTTTCTTAATTCAGATTGTTGTTTTCAAAATATTTATTTTCCAAATTTTTATTAATATTTATCGTTAATTTTAAATTGTTTCTTAATATTTTTTTAAAAATACGTTTCAATTAAAATAATTAGCATTCCCATACATTTAACTAAAAAAATTAGAAACCCCGTGTGAATTATTACTGATATTTTTTGTTAGACAAATATACTAATTAAATATTATGTAAATTAATTTTTTTTACAAGTATATAATTAAACATGCTGTTATTTACAAAAAAATAATATGTTTTCTATACAATATTTTTTTTAATAAATATTTAACAAATACTCCCTCCTTTTTTAATTATATGTCGTTTTAGTCTTTTGAATTATTTGTGAAATAAATGTCATTCTGGTGTTTTATCCTCCTTTATCTCATATTTACCCTTAATATTGTAATTTCAAATTTCCTACAAATGTGTTGTGTGTTTAATTTTTCAACCAATAGTATTTATTGTTAAGAATATTAAAATAATATTAATTAAGGTTAATTTTAGAAAAAAAAATGTCTTTAATTTGTCTTAAAAACCCAGACTGACATCTATTAAAAAAAGGAGTGACTAGTGAGTATGTGTTTGGGATATATAAATAAAGTGATAACTATCATATTTATCATTGTAGGATGAAATTGGGTTTGCTCCTATCGAGATACAAGATTTAATTGAACGAGACATGCTTTTCCGAATTCAGATTAAGTCTGATGATGTTACATGTCATAATGGTAATTTAAATGTGATGAAGGTTAACACTGATTCGTCTATGATTGAGAAATATTCAAGTTTCTTAACGAAGATGTAAGTCATCATTCCAATTTTTGAAAAATATATGAGTGGTTTATAAATGACATTAATTGTCAATTTTTAAATATTATTGTTTAACATATTTTAATAATATTTGTAGGACATTCAAGTCACTCCACAATATGATGATTGTGAAGATTCCAAGAGCTCGAAGGTACAATTTTTTTTTATATTATTTTTATATTTATTTTATTTTGTATTTAATATATTTATTTATTTTTATAATGCTTATATTGTAGGACGACTCTTCATATGATAAGGATTATAACTATAATTTTTTTTCATTTAAATCTTCTAGAATCCTTTAAATAAGATTCTTTAAAAATCTACTTTTTTATAGATTATTTTGATATTTTTTTAAAGGATTCCAGAAGATTTTAGGTAATTTTCATTTAAATCTTATACTATTAATATATTTTGGAATTTATTCCTAAATTTTTATGAATGGCTATTTTGTAATTACTGAATTTTTATATATTTTTGTTTTGTGATTTCAGGTGTTGACAGGTTCTACAGGATTATACCTGAATTTCTTATGTCGTACTTTGATCTTATAGTATGTTCATTATTATGTGTATATAATTTAATTTTTTATGAATTTAGTATACTTTATTAGTTTGATCATTAATACTTTCTACTTTTTCTTTTTCAGGTCATCCCAAAACTGATTATTGGATTATTCGGATATTGTCTTCCGAGAGAGTTCTATTTGAGAACTAGAGATGGAAAGCAACATATTTGTCCGTCTTTTTCCGGAGAAGATGGATTACATCTTAAATTGAAGAAACAATGGTTTTGTGGATTGAAATATCATAATAAAGTTAAAATTTAATTTTATTATTTGATGGTGTTTATACTTTTTAGAGTTTGAATCACAAATGGTCTCATAACTTTGACCTCAAATAAATTTAGTCTCATAAATTTTTTTATCGTCTATTTAGTCCATAACTTTTACAATATTCAATTTTAGTCCCTAATCCGTTGGAACAACGTTATTTTTCCGTTTCAATTTGGGACTTTCTGACGGATATTGAGACAAAGTTATGGGAGTAAATCGCTAGACTTGCTGATTTAATCCTTTAAGTATTGTACTTCAAGAAGAAGATAGGAAGGTGCCCCCTTCAGATTTGATAATCTCATTTAGACAAAGACTTGTATTCATTTGGTGTGACGTCCAACTCAAGTGTATAACTTTTTAAGATATTATTCGTTTTTAGTACTTTTATTGAAAAATGGTTAGTATTATTTATTTTCACTGAGCAATGTTAATTACTTTTATTAAATAGTATTAGTTGTACACCAATATTCGAGATCGAGCAAATTCTATTTAGACATTGGAATTAGTTTAAGAGGGAAAGCAATTTTATGTATTCTGGGAAAGAAGCATGCAAATAAAGCGAGCTAGTATTTATACTATTAAGATCATCTATTCCATTTCGACATTTCATTATTTCTAATATATGATACGTGCCATATATCGATGATAATTTATGTTATCATTTATTACTTGAACATCGAACTAACTACCTTAGGCTCCAATAGCACTACGCCAAATGCACTCAGTTATAAGAAAGTGAAAACTTACGGAACCTAATAGTGACACTCAAGAAAGTAAAAACATACGAAAACCTAATAACAAAAACTTGCGTGCACTCGAAAAATGACATGCTACTATCGTAGAAAAACTCAGAACTTTCTCACATCTATATATGGTCTACTTAAGTTCAGCTCGATTCGACCGTTTTAATAAATATATTAGGGAATGATATTTTTTAAGTACAATAACTTAGGAGGTTGTGTTTTAAGGACAATAATTTTACTGAACTTTGAAATGTAAGACAATATATTTTAAAACTTGTAAATATAGGACAATATGTTTTAAAATTTGTAAATACAATATGTTTTAAAAATATGTAAATGTAGGACAATCGAGCCCAAACCGCACATGATATTTCAACTCGATTTGAGCTTATTCAGGCTCAATTGTCCTACATATATAGATTTTAAAACATATTGTCCTATATTTACATATTTTAAAACATATTGTCCTATATTTCCAACTCCGTAGAATTATTGTTCTTAAAACACAACCCCCAAAATTATTGTCGAAAAATATTTTTCCCAATATATTTTTATATTATAATACATATATGAACATATATAATTTTAGTGGATCCAAAGGGTAACATAGTATATATATATAAGAGACTAAGAGAGGTGAGTCAGATTTAATTAAGGGAGAAAAATATTCTACTACAAAGTCACCCAAAACTTACAATCAAATATAAAGTGCAGAAAATTTTTGCACTTTAGTTCAAATTTGAATTAAAGTGTCACGTACTTTAGTTTAAATTTCTGCACTTTGTATCTGATTGTAATGGTTTACTCAATCTTGTATCTAGTTGTAATTTTTTCTTTAATTAATGGGTCTAAAGGGCATCAGAGTATATAAAACTCTCTCCATAAAATTAATATTACTATATTATAATACATGTGTGCATATATATATACTTTTGATTATACAGATATAAAACAAGCAAATATATAATGAATGTATATAACTTGAATTATATAGATATATAACATACAAATTTATATTTATATATATAATTTTAATTAAATAAATATAACCATTACTTTTTGACAGGCATAAATATAACCATTATTAATCATATATGCACACTACTAATATATATACACAACGCAATGTGTATATATATTCCATATATTTTTTAATATTTAGTTGAATATTAAATATTAATTTCAATTTTTTTAATTTGAATCATTTAATATCTGAATTAATATTTATCAAAATTAATCTAAATATAAATAAATAAAAAATATGTCTTGATTCCGAACCGACCGAACCTAAGCACTATATAATCTGGTAATTAGGGTTTTGCTCTCCAAGTCATTCAGCCGTTACAATTTGGATCTGCAAAAAACTCCTAAATAAACTATTTTCCAAGTTTCTCAAGCCGAGTTTGTTGCTGCGATGGAGGGCAAAAGGAAAAAGGAAAAAGTGCTTCACAAGAATTTCACAAGTAATTTCCCCTTCCTTATATATTTGTAGATGTATTTATGTCTTCAATTGTGCTTGAATTTTGGTTTTGTGATTGATTGCAGGTTTCAGTTTCAGATCTGAAATCTAATCTTTGATTTTCAGGCTTTTGAACTTTTCAGTTTTTCATCTGGGCAATTATGAGCCCCTTTGAACTTAATTTGATGCTTTTTGATAAATATTTTTCTTATTTATGATATCATTGCAACTTGAATATTAACAAACGTATTGATTGATTAAAGAGTTATAAACTGCAAAATTGATGTTGGTCCCTTTTTTTGACAAGCATTTGAAAGAATCTTTTTATTTTTTCATTAGAATATAATATTCATATATGATTGATTTTTTTAATTTTATCTCATATTCACTTTTGATTCTATTTTTTTTTTTTAGTTATGATTGGTTTGGGAAGAATAGGAAAGTTGAAGATGCAGACTTCCAATGACGAGGTATGGACTATCTGTTTTTTAGACAAATTAAATTTAGTTGTTGATTTATTTTGGAACTAGTTGCACGAATACATACATTAACGAGTTGTGGAGCTGTTAGACTTGTACGATCTACAATAATTTAATGAGACACACTTCAGTGAAATGCCGCCTCATGAAAAAGTGTAATTTAATTTGGTATTAACCGTTTAATATTTTAAAAGAGTTGGGTGTTGATTGTGTTAAGTTGTACTATGTCTCATGCATGACACCAGAGTTTTTTTTTCTAATTTTCAAATGATGTTTTGTACTATATTTTTTTATTATATGATGAAGATCCATTAGGTTACATGAATTAAAAGTAAAGAAATATAAAATGAAACATCGTATTAGCAGATTGATTCCAATTTTCTTTATAAGATATATTTATTAAATAATTTGTTTCCGTACTCGTTATTTGAAATAGAACACGTATATGAAGCATTTGTGTGTCTTGAAATCATCCATCACATAATATATAATCAGTGAGAAATTTATAACAGGAAACCGCAAACAGAGAGGCTGCATAATATTATCATATACTTGGTGCTTGTGATTATAGCTTACATTTATCATAAATATATAATAGAACTTATTTTACCATCCATAGTTTTGGCTCCAAACTTTTCTGACCGTTGATCGTTTTTTCTAATTTGATCTTGATCGTCCAATGTCTTGCACCAATCATCCTTCTTCTTTTTACTTTTTTTTTACTTTCTACACTTTTTTATAATTAGGGTTAAATTCCTTATTAAATTTTTTTGGAGGTATTTATTTGCAAACAACTAAATTAATTAGATGAATTGGTAGTACTTCCATAATTAAACATTTTTCTTTAATGCATGGTGTAACAATTAATTCGTATTAATGTTACCAATTATATATAGCTCATATTTATTATAGTTATTGTCGTCCCTATATGCAGCTTTTTGGAGGTGGGCCCATGCAAACAATTGAATTAATTAGACAATTGGTAGTGTACTTTCATAATTATACATTTTTCCTTAATGTATGGTGTACCAATTAATTCGTATTAATTTTACCAATTATATATAGCTCATTTTCGTCCCTATATGCAGCAGTTAAAAATTTTCCTTAATGCATGGAGAACGTAACTTCACGAAATTGAAGCCCATAAAATTGTTTTCTCTCCTATTTAAAGTGAATTTCTCAAATCAAAATTTTCATTCTCAAACAAATATCTGGTAAAGTTACGTTTTTTTTATTTTTTTATTTTTTCATCTCTGGGTTTCAAAAATTTATTAACTTCCACTGATTTTATAATATTTTTTTATATTTTTGGTAATCAGATATGTCTCATTCAAACGAAATTGGTGTCACCTCATCCCATCATGATTCCGAAGAACCAAAACCGAGAGTGGTTAGTTTTTTATTTTTATTTAATTTTGATTTGTTTCATACGAATTTTATTGAATTTCGTTCACATAATAATATTTTTTTATAAATTTTTTAATATTATGTAAACAAAAATTTATATAGAGATTCATAAAAATAAAAATTCCGATGGACCAGAGATTTTTTTGATTTTTTTTTAGATTCCTCAAGAGGTGATTCAAATTATTTCACGGCCGCCTTCCTCTATGTACAAATGCTATCTGGTAAAAATTATCTTATGTTATTTTTTTTATTACATGTCTGGATTGTAAACTTTTAGTACTAATCTTTTTGTTTATTGTTACTCTTGCTTTAGTGTACTTCACGAGAAATTAAAATAAGTATTCGTGCAAGGATCAAACAGACTGAATTTAGAAGTCGAGTGGTAAACACACAATTTTATTTTTTGGACATAATCATTTTTTTAACTCTCTTATACAAATTTTAACTAATCTAATTTTATCTTTATATTTTGTAGTATTTAGATTCGGATGTTGTTCAAATTTTTGGCTTTAAATCGAGAATTGTAGAATTGTTATACCCTCCAATTAAAGAAGTTTTTGAGGTGGTGTATGAGTACAGGGTCATCGGGGATAACAAAGGCCTATTTATTCGGATGGGTCGGGGATGGATGTGCAGACTGCAAGACTTCGAAAAAGTGATAAAATATTTTTTGGGTAAACAGGTCTGTCAACGCTAAGCTTGGGACCTCCTATGTTGTTGGTGTTCCCAGGCTTGCTCCGAAACTGTTCCCAGGCTTGCTCCGAAATTGTTCCCAGGCTTGCTCCAAGACTGATGTCTGGCTATTTAGGATGATTTATTTTATGTTGGATTAATGAGCTTTAATTTTTTTTTTTTTCAGACAATGGTTCTAATTGTTTTTTATTTGGTTTAAATTTTGGATTACTTCACATATTGATGATTAGTACTTCCTCTTTATTTTGTATTAGTACTTCCTGAGTTAATATTTGTAATAATTATGCAATCATTTATTTTTAATTACATATTATTCAGATTGTTTTACTGTATGTTTTCTAATTGTAAGGAGATTCAGATCGTTGGATTGTGTATTTGCTATAGCAAAGAGATTCAAATCGTTAGACAGAGTATTTGTTATAGCAAAGAGATTCAGATCGTTGTATAATTAAGGAACACAGAATTCGTCCACAATTAGTGTTAGAATTGTTGGCAATTAAAATCCATTTATTTTGTATACATGTTAAGTCTCGATTTTCGTTTCCACCAAAATCAAATCAAAATGGCAAACTACTGTACAAGCAGAAGAGGAACCAGAAATCGAGGTGACGACCGCGTTAGAGGTCGCCAGAGGAGGCGTGAATTGGGGCACGGATTGTGCGATGCCAGCAAATTTGACGACTAAAGAAACGACAATGCGCATAATTTCTGGTCCAATTGCAGAATTAGTCAAAGCGGGTGCGTGATTCTCTCTTATGAGGAAGAAGGGATGTAAGTGCGGATTTCCGATTGGGCGCGGCTACTTACACCCACGAAATTGCTTAGTTCACCCACTTTTTTTTTATTACTTAGTTCACTCACTTTGTTTTTAACAATTTTTTAATGAAAAATATTAATGTACTATTTTTATAATTAAAAAATAAACATAAATTTACTAAATACATTTCCTCGATTTCACATTCACATCAAAATCTCATGCTCTTCCTTTCCAGGGGTATTGCTCAAAAAACAAGAGACCACATTGAATTTATTTTGGATTAATGTTGTTGTAAATCCTATTAAAAAAGAACGAATACAGAAGAGTATTGTTTACGAATTTTAATTCAAAGTAATTAATTTTTTTAATTTGATTAATTTCGTGTGTATGAATTTTTGTTCAAAGTAATTAATTTTTGTGATTCGATTTAATTCACGAATATTCCTCATCTTTCAATTTCAAAGTATCTTAAGGTTTTTTTTTTCTGGTGTAGAAAAAGAAATGAAGAGTATGAGATTTTGATGTGAATGTGAAATCGAGGAAGTGTATTTAGTAAATTTATATTTTTTTTAATTATAAAAATTGTATATTAATATTTTTCATTAAAAAAAATTATTAAAAACAAAGTGGGTGAACTAAGAAAAAAAAAAGTGGGTGAACTAAGCAATTTTCATGGGTGTAAAGAGTCATATTTTCCGATTTCACAGAAAACCGCATTTGTATACATAAGTCGATTTGTAAATCCATTTATTTACATTTAACAATTATGTTATATATTTTTTTGCTGTATATATTTTAATGTCTGATTCATTTAAATATTGAATGTACATTATAATTTGAGGAGATATTGTTGTATAATTTGCATCAATTTGAATCAATTATTGTTGTATAATTAAATATTGAATGTACATTATAATTAGTTTAATTTATATAACACAATGAAACATATTGATTGGATTGCCCACAAAATAAATAAAATTCAGAACTCACTACATAAGTCATAAATATTGTAATTCAATTTTTTTCCTAATAATTATGCAATCGTTAGTTTAATGTATTAGTAGCGTATTCAAATTTTCGTATCAACCGTGAAACTTTATTTCAAAAAAATTCCTCATTCAAATTATTCAATATATAATTATTTTATGATTTACAAATCTTAATAAAAAAATTTATAATTATGGAATAATATAATTACATTGTCGTATTTCATTATAATTATTAATTGAAAATATGCTCATAACATGTTCAATTTTCGTAAATAAATTTTTTTTTTTAAGAAAAATTCCAAAATATAAATTTTTGTAATTTCTGTATTAAAAATTCAAATATTTTTTATGATATAATTTAACTGATAGAATGAAAATTTTAATATATAAATATGTATGATTTAAAAAAAGAAAGATATAATTAACTGAAATAAAAAGGCAAATTATTTAAAATGAATTTGGTAGAAATCAAATTTAAATCAATTGGATCTTTATTTATTTTTAATTTAAAACGAATTTCAGGTGGAATTAAAAGGCACTAATTTAGATTCACAATCTTGCATACCAATTTATCAATATTCTCATAATTTATGTAACCGTGAATAAAAATTCCTAATTCAAATTATAATTCCATAATAATCATACTAATTCCATCCATTAGTATTCAAAATTCCTAATTAATGGCAGATTTAGTTGATTATGCTCTAAAATAACGCGTATTCATTTAATTAGTGATGGACTCATTCATATATAAACAATACACCTTTTTTTTCATTCCTTGGATCTTTTATATTCTTATTATCTGCTCTTTTATATTCTTATTCTCTGCTTTTTTTCATATTCTTTGCATCCATTAATGTCTAAATCGAAAGAGATTATTTCAATATCACCAGTCTGAATCTTTATAAAATATGTAATTAAACTCATCCTGAAAATATATATATTTTTGTATTAAATTTTTTCCTTAACGAATGCATTTTACATCTTACGGATGCATAATCAAAATATCAAAATATCCACATTAATTATTATTTATTGGTGTTTAATGCTTGGTCATGATCTCTCCATCAATTATGCTTTGAACATGACAGTTCACTTGTGTAGGTCGCCCGAAGATAAAAGTAAAAAAAAAAATTCAATTTTAAAGTGTCACGTAAGGTGCACAAACTTATTCCGATAAAATTTTAAAAAATTTAGATAAAAAAAGACTAAAATTGACACATTCAAAACTAAAATTGAAAAAAAAAAGTACAGAACTAAAAATGATACTCCCTCCGTCCACCAAAATTGTGCTCATTTCGTTTTAACATGTTGTACGGAAAGGTAAATTAAGTACGTTTATGGACACAATTTTTGTTATCTTTATCGTCGAATAATCACTTAATTACTCAAGTTATCATTATACATTACTCACAATCAATTATATTATTCATAAATCGTCGCTCTACTTGTACTCGTCCTTCAGAATTTTCGACCAGTCAGGCGAGTTCATAGATAACGTTGTGGCGCCGCCAATCAGTCCGTTCGTCGACGCCGTCGGCAACTTCCTCGAGATCCGAGCACTCGCCATGTGGATCTCCGGCGACAAGAAACGGGGCCCCAAGAACAGTGATAATCAGATGCAGTATCCTATGAAACAAGAAACAGGGGCGGATGTTGCGACCCGACCCGACCCAGGTTTTAAAACGGGTATGAGGGTGTGGTGAATGGAAGTGGGGGTTCTGTTGTGGGATCTTATTATGAGGGAATGGAGAATCAATTGAGTAATGAAAATGGAGGCAGGAATGGATCCAATCTTATTAGGCAGAACAGCTCTCCTGCTGGATTTTTCAATGGTATTTTTCTTGATTTTGTTATGAATTTTTTTTTTTGCTTGATTAAGTTTTTTTTAGGTGAGATTTGGTGTTTCTTTTGTGTTGATTTATCTTGATACAGTCGCCGATGAAATGCCCCTGGTTAGGGATTTTGAATACAGTCAATCCAGAGTGAAGAAATGCTCAATTATTAGATCTATACAAAGGTGTAATTTTTTGTGATATTGGAGGGTAAATGAGTCATTTCGTAGTAGCCCAAAAAAATAATTTGATGGTGTACCAAACACCCACAATACAATCTCAATAGGCCCAAATCATGGCCTTATATCTAATCGGCCCAATCTGTTGGATAAACCAACATGCCTACCAAACGGGGCCTAAGGGTGTGCTTTGTTTAATGGATTACATAGGTTAGATTAAATAGTGGGCTTGGGGATATAAGCCAGAGTTGATTGTTGGGCCCGGGTCTATTTGCCTTAATTAACCCACACTGATGGGAATATTGATCTATGCCTTGAGGGTCAGATGGTTTATCATTAGAAAATCTGTCCAATTGTGTTCATGCGAAATGTCAAAAATGTCCTTCACTATTTAATTAATATTACGAAATTGCCATTAATTTTTACTGTTTTCTAGCCCAACCACCATTGATAGTAAGTAAGGGTATGTTTGTTTTGAGATTTAGGTGTGAGGGGGAAGTCATGACTTCGAAATCCTTTAGATTTGAAAATCCTGATGAATAGTAACAATATGTGTTTGTTTTGAGATTTTTGGTAGGGTGAGATTTTTTTACGTCAAATCAATATATAATAAAATGATTGATATCAGATATTATATATTGTATTGAGTGAAAGAAAAGTAGGAGAGGGAATAAGTGAGTGGAAGAAAAGTGATGATATGATTGTATAGAATTTTGTAAAAGTAGGTGTATAGGTATATTTTATAGGAGTGATTTTGAAAACTGGATTTTGAAATCCCCAACTAGTATGTGACTTGGATTGAAAAGTCCCTAAATTCATCCTAGGAGTGAAAAAAACAAACATACCCTAAGATTTGGCCATCAATCAACATTCGAACATGATATATTTGATAAACAAAACCACAACCCTAATTAATAATCATAAATTTAAAATCAGAAACGGATTCTACCATCAGTTATTTGGCACAATGTCAAAGGAATGAAGCAGTAACTAAAACCAGTAATGCATAAATTTTAAAACCAGTAACATGGGTTGAGAGACAATTAGTCAACAAAATTGAAGATTGCATCACTTGAATTTCAAAAATCAACAACAAAAATAAACCAAGCAACAGGATTTATGGAGACCCATAATACCTAAAAAATCGAACTAGAAAGACCCCGTATAACAATTCATATGCAAGGAAACAATTAAATTGAAAGCTACATAATTCGAAATACATAAATTAAATTTAGCAAAACCCTCACTCAATTCAATTACATACCATGCTTAGTTTTTTAGATCGAATGTTGTTTAAGTAGACAAACGAATCTATTCAGTTCTTGCACTGGAGAAGGCAATGGAGCTATACGAGTAGCCGCCTATGAAATCATGATTGTGGAAGAGGGGAGAATCTAATGGTGTGGTAACACGTATCAAGCTGCCATCGTGGAACATGGGAGAAGTCGGAGGGGCAACGAGTATGCAGTGGCCATCGTCGGAGGGGTGAACGCCGTCGTGGAAGAGGGGATTTTTTGGTGTCGTCGAAGATAAAGTGACGAGTGAGAATCCTAGGCGTACAATGTAACCCTAAAACATGTGAGAAAAAATTAATTTAAAATATGAGAAGGGTATTTTTGGTAAACCATTGGAAAATTACATGAATCGTATAATCCAAACAATTTATTACACCCATACATGACTAATTATCTCATTTACAATCCTAAAAAACCATTCAACATATAATGTAATATAAAAACATAAATGAATAGTGCAATCCCACATAATCCAATTATAACATATCAAACCTAACCATGAATCCAAACAAGCCCTAAGGATATGATATTCTGTGTCTAGAGAGGAAACTACTACCGTGAATTGTAAATTTGTAACCCATATTCCTTTTTGAGTGATAATTTCCTTTTTCTTATCACAAAAAAAATGGGACGTGGGTAAGTAAGTCGATCCCTCAGCTTAGGGTTTTGTCTCTCCTCTGTGAGCTGTCTTGTTCCTTTTCGTCTTAGGAATCTGGAGTGACTGTGTCCACCATTGTTGTTACCTTGTGTAATCTTGATCCCCCACTCCTTTTTCCCCTGTTTTTATTTTGTTTTGTCGCCCCTCTTGTCGCCTATTTCAAACCCCTTTGTCTTGTCCCCTTTTTCTTTTTTCTCCCTGGTCTTCACTTTTCTTCTTGGTCTTTTTGAGTGCCCGGCCCGCGTGTGTCTTTTGGGGCCTTTTTGCCCTTCGCTTCCCTAGGTGGGGCTCTGTGGTATCTCTGTTTTTGCTTGGCCTGCAGTGGCGTGTGTGTTTTTTTCGCCTTGTGTTATCTCGTGTTCATGGGTCTTTGTCTCGATTTTGTGGTGCATTTAAAATAGATGGCGGTAGATCTGAGTGGGGAACAAATAGATCTGGGAGAGGATGTAGTCTTGAAATTAGATCTAGAGGGGGAGGATAGCTTGGATACTCCGACCCTATGCCTCATCGGGAAGGTGCTAATGAACAAATCGTTCAATGCCTTTGGTTTTTTGGAAACTATGAAACGAGCTATGAATCCGCCTAGAGGCTTCACAGCGAAGGAAATCGGGAAGAACTTATTTTCTTTCCAGTTCAATGCGGCGGCCGATCTGAAGGGGGTCCTTGCGCGCGAACCCTTGCTGTTCGATAAGAATGTGGTCCTTTTGAAGGAACTTGGAAGCGGAGAACAACCGTCCTCAATCACCCTTGACAGAACAAATTTTCCGGGTTCAGATTCTGACCTCCCAAAGGAGAGGAGGAAGAGAAAGCGATCCAAATAGATTTGTGGGAGGTCAGGGGAAAATAAAGTGAGATTGATAAAGGATCCATGGAAGGCTTTGCTCAAGATCTCGTTCAAAGCAAAAATCGACACTCGAAAACCACTCTGCAAAGGCATAAATCTGGAAATTGGTAAGGATAAATTGTGGATTGAATTTAAATATGAATGCTTACCCTCGTTTTGCTATTTTTGTGGGATGTTGGTGTGAGGTCCCGGTTAAAACCGACTTTTTTGGCGTCTTGAAGCAAACATTTCATGATGCATATAAAAACAAAAAGGGGTGAGGCGGTGATTCCAAATTTTTTATGCGTTTAAGCTCATGTGTTTGTGTTTTGCTTATAATCGAATGCGTTATGACAAGATAAGAACATAAAGCGATAAGAAACACATTGATTTTATAGTGGTTTCGAGTCCAACTCCTACATCCACTCTTCCCTATCATTAGGGGGCACCTACTTAACCAATCGGACTTAGTTTAACGTGTTAGTCCAACACCCAACAGATGTTTACCGAGTTCACACTCAAACGGGACTTATCACCTCACGGGATCGCTACCCTCCCTTTTCGGATTGCTTTGGAGATGTTTACCGAGTTCACACTCACCTACAAACTTAACCAACTCTTGAGTTTGGGTATAAGATTGTTTGGTTTCCAACTAGGAATTGAGATTTTCCTTACATTTGTTTAAATTTCAATGCTAAGGTTGAGAAAATCTCTCTAAGAACTTAGGATATGACATTTATGCTTAAATCTAAGGGTAGAACACTTTTTTGAATATATCGTGTATTTCTTGCTCGTGGTTCTATGGGTGGAAATCTTTAGATGATTTGGCTCAGAAAGATCAATGGTGTTTTCACGAATTTCACACACTTCCTCCTATTTAGAATGAAGGAAGAACTTGTTTTATAGTGTGGATTTGAATGTTACCGTTGGAAGAGTCACATTCAAATCCATACTATTTTGTAAACTTCTGCACTTTTTTTTTGGTTGTCTTCCTACCGTTGGTCCTCGGCACCGATTCTAATTTATATTCTTGAATCTTTTGAGTCTCGAGTTTATCGATCCTCGAACCTTCGAACTCGAGGCTTCCTTGGACTCGGGATTCTTGATTCAATGAGACTTCTTCAAATGACCTTATCGATCGAAGATGATCGACACTTTCGAGTGACCGAGTTCGATTCTTCGACTTGGAACATCGACCTTAGTCAAGCGCTCGGGCTAATGATCATCGATGGCGTTACGATTCTCGATGAACATGACTGGCGATGACTTCTCTTTTGATGACTTCTTGCACGTCGGTATCTGGATTCACGGTTTTTCGATGTCTGATTCTTCTCGTCTGATCGTCGATTTCGCGTGATCGAGATAAATCTGTTGTCAGTCGGTATGCTCAGTTTATCTGCATCAGTTAGTACATCGAGGTTAAGCGTATCGGGTTAACTTATCGATCTCGATCACGCCCGATCTCGATCGGTCATCTCTTTCCTCTTACGATCTATGAACCTCCTTTCGATCCGGTCATCCGGTCATCCGATCGGCCTTCGATCGGTCATCCGTCATCGACCGGGTCTTCCGACGTCCTGCTTCCGTCATCCGATCATTCGACCTTCTAATTCTTCCGATCGGTGGCTTAACTTATCTTTTCTTCTGATTTTGCTCAGCTCATCAGTTGACTCCGGAACTCTTCTTACTCATATGATCTCGATCAGTCTCGTCTGCAGCCTCGTCTGATCTCGATCATCTTTGTCTGATTTCGTGAGTTCTCCCTCAATTTGTTCTCTCGTTCCCCCTCAACTTGTTATCTGTAGATTAACTTCAAAAACACAAGTTGATAATGTTTTGGCATAATTCATCAAAACTTAAATATCCCAACAGTTGGGGCATATGAAAAGAGAATGCGATTTGAGTGAGGGGATGGCGGAATTGGCAACTCTCCCTGATGACCATCTCCCGTTTGGGGAGGGATTACAAGCCTCACCAATGAAACAGTCGGCTTCGGTGACGGTAATCGAGCATGGAAAATACAAAGAGGGGGACACAAACTTGAGGGGTAAACTCTTTGAAAAGTTCAAACAAAGTGTTAAGGAAGGAAGAAACGAATCCAACAAAGGGAAGGGGGAAAACGAGCCGGAAGTGGAGAAAGACAATATTGAGCTGGAGGTGGTGCGATCGAACCTTGAGAAAATAGCAGTGAATGGCGCTATTGCCTCAAGCAGGGATAAGGAGAAAGGCAAAGAGTGTTTGAACGTACAGGGGGTAAAACCAAAAACCATGACTCTCACCCACACCACAGCAAACACCAACAAACTCCAAACCCATAACCCACCTTATATAGAACAAATTCCAACTACCCCCAATACTAACATCATAAATGCAACCAACCACACACACAGCCAACACCCACACCCCAGTCAGATATCATCATATACCCCACCACCTTATGTCGAATCAATACCCCCCAACATATCCACCCAACTTAGCCCTCAGACCCTGAACTTAGCCACCCCCCAAACCATAACCAAAAATTTCCAAACCCCAAAAACAACACCATCCAAACCCTTATACCCACAGCTGAGTTACGTAAGTTATGCCAAACTAATTCTACCCCACACACTCGAAAAAATTCCAAAAAAACTCCCAACCCAAAAAAGCCCTACCAACACAAAGACAACCCTAAAACCAACTCTAAGAATCAAACCCGACCACATCATCGAGAAACATGGAGAAGGGGAGTAAAAGAAATAAACAACTGAGGAAAGGACTAAAGGAGTGGAAAAGACTTCGATGGAGATTCACTTAACAGTGACATCGGCTTTCAATCTACGGAGAGGTTATGAGGCAACCCCGGGCCATTATGATCACTATAAGTCGAATCGTCACGCTTGGGAACCAAAGCCGACGCTCGAGCTTCAAAAAGCTCCTCCATGAAAAAAGACCCTGCATTGTCTTTTCTTATGGAACCAAGCTCACAAATACTCAAATGATACACCTTAACAAGAGAGCCCTTCACTTTGAGGGTCAGCTTTTCCTCAGGGAAGAGGAGCCGAAACGCCAGGAGGATGACCTCCGGGCTCTATGGAGGAATCATCTCGACCTATCCTTGAGTAGCTACTCAAAAAATCACATTTTGGGTAAACATCCTTTTGATAGGGGGCGGGTATAATCGGCACTTCACGGGATCTATGGGTCGGGTTCTGACCGCTCACCGCGACAACACCTTCCTCCTCCTACAAAGGGTGGCCCCCCCTCTCCTACTCCATGGATTTGCATCGGCGACTTTAATGAAATCCTCCTCGAGCTAGGAAAAGCATGAAGGAAACAAATGATTCACCCAACACATGGCACAATTCCTGCTACCATGGTTGATCTTGAACTTCGGGACTTGGGCTTCTCTGGTCACAAGTTCACATGGACGAACGGGTGAACCAGGAGCGACAATATTCAAGTGCGCCTTGATCGGGCAATTGCAAACCATGGTTGGAGGAACCTCTTTCCAGCAACTCGAGTCCTTCATCTTATTCGGCTTAGGTATGATCACTCACCAATTCTGGTTGAGTCTGATGATCGACATTACTTATCCACGTTTTCAATCGAAATTAAAAGAAAAGCTTTTTAGATTTGAAAAAATGTGGTTGGAGAATGATAAGTGCAAGGACATTGTTGAACAAGGATGGAACCAACACAACCGGACCCTCACTTTCACCGAGAGGATAAAAATATGTGGTAACAGGCAGAAACAATGGGACCGAGCCACTTTTGGAAAAAATGGGGAAAAACATCAAAGCGGTTGAAAAACTCAGTTGATGCTTCTACTGAAGAAGAGTGAGCAATCAATATGTGGTGCAAAAGATTGGTGAGAAACAAGGGGAGCTAGATGGGCTCCTTAAAAATGAGGAGATCTTTTGGTTTCAAAGATCTCGGACGCTTTGGCTCAAAGAGGGTGATCGTAACACTACTTTCTTCCATAAGAAAGCATCACAACGGAGGAGGAGGAACTCTGTCCTCAAGCTCAGGGATAAAGATGGTACTTGGGTTTCGGGCGAGGCTGAAGTGGGGAGGTGATGAGGGAGTTCTTTGTGGAGTTGTTCTCTTCGGTGAGTACTAGCGATATCTGACATATTATTGAGTCTATTGAACCTTGTGTCACGGTGATATGAATGAAACTCTCACTCAACCATACACGGCCACTTCGAGGTCAAACAGTTTCTCAAAGATGCACCTTTAAAAAAGGCCCCGGCCCGATGGTATGTATGCCTCCTCTTTTTTTTGATTTCTGGTCTTTTGCTCATTTGTCGCTCATTGATACTTGTTTGGATGTTCTTAATAATGGGGTTGATCCTTCCTTGCTTAACCATACTCATATTGTCTTGATCCCTAAAGTGAAATCTCCTAAAAATCAAAAGACTTTTTTCGCCCATTAGTTTGTGTAATGTGGTTTGTTCTATCATCACTAAAACCATAGCAAACCGGTTAAAAAGAGTACCCTTCACTCCATAATCTCCCCAAACCAGAGCGCCTTTATTCCTAACAGACTCATCATTGACAATGCTATGGTAGCCTTCGAAATCTTCCACTCTATGAAAAAGAAAAAAAAAGGAAAATGTGGTCTTGTGGCTTTGAAACTTGATATGAGTAAAGCTTATGATATGGTGGAATGGATTTTCCTTAGGGCTATGTGTGAGAAACGTGGCTTTACCCAGCAATGGATTGACTTGATTATGCGTTGTGTAACCACTGTGTCTTACTCCCTCCTGATCAACGGCTCCCCGACTGAATGCTTCACTCCTAGTCGGGGCCTTCGTCAGGGGGATCCCCTGTCACCTTATTTGTTCCTTATTTGTGCAGAGGGCTTCTTTTCTCTTATCAAACAGGCCGAGCTTCGAGGGGAAATTACAGGAATCAAAGTGGCACGTGGGGCCCCCCAGTGTCACACTTGTTCTTTGCGGATGATAGCATCCTCTTTTTCCGGGCTACAAGTGGGGAAGTTGACAAACTTCGTGAGATAATCGCTAAGTATGAAGCTGCCTCGGGCCAAAGGATAAACTTGGAGAAATCTGAAATCACCACAAGTGGCAACGTGTCGGAGGAGAAAAGGGCAGATTTGGGCCAACAACTTGGAGCGCAACCTGTGGCACAGTACACGAAATACCTGGGGCTCCACACGATCATTGGTAGGAGCAAGAAGGCGGTTTTCCAAACGGTTAAGGAACGGATCAGTGCCCGCTTAAAAGGATGGAAAGAGAAGTCTCTCACAAAGGCGGGACGGGAAATACTTCTTAAGACGGTGGTCCAAGCAATTCCAAACTATGCTATGAGTTGCTTCTTGTTCCCGGTCTCTCTTTGTAAGGAAATCGAAAAAATGGTGGCCCGTTTCTTTTGGGGGGCAACGGTGGATGATAGGAAAACCCATTGGCTCAGTTGGTAGAAGATCTCCCACCCGAAGAAGAATGGTGGGCTCGGTTTTCGTGAAATGTACTTTTTCAATCTTGCTATGGTTGCGAAACAATATTGGCGACTCTTGCATAATGAAGACCCGCTTGCTGCCCGTATTCTCAAGGCAAGGTACTATCCTAGAGGCAATATTGAGTCGACAACCATAGGATACCAACCGAGCTACCTATGGAGGAGCATCTTCAAGGCCCGCGATCTTATTCAAGCGGGAACAACGTGGAGGGTAGGAAATGGAACCTCAATCCATTGTTTTAGTGGTCGGTGGATTGGGGAAGGGGTGCGGTATTCCCGCAATTCAAGGTTTGAGTTAGGTGGCGGCTCCTCCTCGATGACTGATCTGATCGCGGAGGATGGGATTTCATGGAACCGCAAAGCAGAGTTCAAATACGATTCACCGGAGGAGGACGAAAAACATTCTTAAGATCCTCTAGCTCCCGGAGACCAAATGATAAGACAATCTGAATCATTCTAAAATTGGGAAATTCACTGCTCGCAGATGATACCACCTTGCCACCAATTTGTTCTCGAAAATGTGGCATAACTGCCTTCTACCAAAGTCAACACCTCCTTTTGGAAGTAACTTTGCACCGCAAAAATCCCACCCAAGATCAACCATTTTTTGTGGAGGGCGTTCAACGATGCCCTCCCCACTCGATCGGCTCTAGTTTGTCGGGGTCTGAATGTTGACCCAATTTGTCCGTCAAAGGGATGGCCACTGAGACAATCTCTAACATCCTACTCCATTGCCCGGGCGCGATCATCTCGTCAGGTCGAGAGTTCTTCGATTGCCCCTCAAGCATCCAATATGCTCCACTTCAAAACCTTTTTTGGGATCCGCTTGAGCTATCTTCCCAAATGCTATGGAGTTATGGTTTTCGCAATTTTGTGTGGAATATTTGGAAGTCCCTAATGCACTTGTTCATGAAAGAGAGACCTGGACCCATACGATTTGTGCTTGGTCGATGAACATGGTTCAAGACATTATGGAGAACATCGGCTTAAGAAAGATTACTCGACAGACCATTAATCGAAATGGTATCTCAAGCTTACACCGCCTCCGGGCCGTCTCAAACTCAACACGGATGCAGGTGTCTTCTCGGACGAAACGGTGGGCTTGGGCTTTGTGATATGAAATGCAGCTGGGGAGGTTCAATTTGCAGGGGCCAAAAGATGCAGGGCAGCCACTCAAAACAACACACTTATTGAAGCATTGGCACTCAAATTCGGCATCCAGAAGAGCTTATAATCGGGCTTACGGGACCTCATTTTGGAGTTCGACTCTAAGAATCTCATCCAATCTCTCAGTGGGAATTATGACCCGGACGTGCAAACGAAGCTTATTGTGGACGACATCAAGGATTTTGTGCACGATCTGGGCGAGATTACTTATTCTTTTGTAAAGAGAAACGCAAACCATGTGGCACATTTTCTTTCTCATTTTTGCCCGTTTGAGGGCACTGTTTTTTTGTGGACGGGTGAAGTCCCGGAGGACTGTAAGTTCCTCGTTGTCAACGATGTAAGGCGCGAGCCTATCATTTAAAGTGAATATAACTTTCTTTCTGTCAAAAAAAAAAAAACAAGGACGTTGTCTAATTTTTAACTTTTTTAAATTTTAATCTTATTAATAATTTTTTGAGTGAAAAACTTATTGGTCCATTTTGGTACCTATTATAACTATTAGGTCCAAAGTATTTCAACTAGTACTAATAGGTCCAAATTGAGTTGTATAATGACTTTGTTACCCTTCATTTAGTCATCATTGATTATTATAACAGTCTGCTGCAACTTTACTGTTCGAAATTGACAGGTTATCTCTTCCAAACAGTTACTCCTCCTGCAACACTCCACCTTCACTCTTCCTAATACTCCCCCACCTGATGCGTTATTTCTCAAAACAACAATAAAACCACCACAAAAATACACAAACCCAGAAAAAATAGAGAGAAAACTAAAATTACGAACCAGAAGAAATTAGGGAGAGAGCAATAGGAGTGAAAGAGGAAAAATTCATCTTTGATTCACGACGACGATTTTCGCCATTTATGCATGAACATATTCATAAATACATGAACATATGCACGATTACATGAATATATGCACGATTACATGAACATATGTATAATTCTATGAATCTATGCATAAATTCGTGAACAAATTGAAAATCAATAGTTCCAGATTTTCATCCATCTTCATCAATATTAACGCAACAAACACATCAAAAACCCTTCATTCCTATCTTCTTCCACCTCTACACAAAAAAAATTACAAAATAAATTCGTTTATTGATGGAGAAAGAAAAGCAGAAACACAAATAAATTCTCATTGTCACCGGATAAGAAAAACCAGAAAAAAGTATATTCAAACATTCTATTCACAAATGAGATCCAACAATGAGATTCAACCAAAATAAATTAATTTACAAATAAAACATAGAAAAAAAATATATAAATCTGGAAAATAGATCCACCGTCGTTGACTTCTTCACTGGAGATTCGAATTGGTGGCGGCGGCGCGCTTGTGGTGGTAGTGGCAGCTTCATCGGCCGTCTGGTTCACGGCTTAAGCTGGAAAACAGATCCAGCGTCTGGTTCACGGCCCTATGTGGTGGTGGTGGCGGCGGCTTCATCGCTTCAGCGGCGCAGAGATCTACAGTAGACACCGTCGTCGTCTGCGGTCTGCAAGTTGCGAGAGGGTGAGATTGGGAGTGGTGGAGGTGGCGTGCAGGTTGTGGTTGAGGGAGGTTGGGAGGGATGGTGGAGAAACCGAGATAAATGATTTGGGGGATTAGGAGATTGTGAATGAGAGAGAGAACCGGGAGTGGGTGGGGGGTATTATCAGGTTTTCATCCTCCTTTCAGAAACCACGTTTTGTCGCACTACCCTTCCACCAACATAACCACCATTGTCGTAGGCCACACTCTGTTCTGCGACGAAAACGAACGCCACAAATTGGGGAAATTAATTTTGCCGTCGATTAAAAACATCCACTACTCTCTCACCCGTTGGGGATTGCAGAACGACATCAAAGTCGCCCCTGCTTTTTCCCCCAAATGTTTGGATTCAATTTCTGAAAATTTCACCAAACCCTTGGTTACGGTTTTGCACCAGATCGGCTCGCCTATTGTGTTATCTGATGAGAAATTGAAATTCCACTCCAAATCAATCGAGAATTTCGGATTTAAATCCACGATTATGATCCTTAATTCCGAAAAAACTCTGATCCCAGTTAGTATCTGCTAATACCTTTAGTAAAACAACTGATACTGTTTTGAAATTTGGGGTAATGTTGATATTATGTTGCAAATTTGGGATGATCTTCGATTCATACAATTGTGTATTCATTATGAGTGAACTGAACTAGTAATATTAACCAGGTAATACCTTTTGGTAAAACAACTAGTACTATGGTGCACCTGGTGCATACTAAACTTTGTCATCCATTGCAACTTTAGTATCTTGTGTGGATGTTTTTGTGTCTTTTAAGTGAAATTGAATTCCATTTTTTGCAGGTTATGGGCATTGCAGATTTATTATTTCCTAGTAAGATTGGATGACAATGTGGTTGTGTTTCTGAGAATTTGGAGTTGGGAGCTTTTGATGATGGCATTTGGAGGAGTTGAGCTGCTATTAGTTTAGTTTGATCATACAAGTTGGGATTGTGTGAGCTTTTGAGATTGAAATGTACCTAAACACTTTGTCCTCAGACCTGTATTTAACCTGCATTTCCGTTAGCTTTTATACTTGTTGCATCTGCATTTCGCTCGATAGGGATGTTTTTTTGAGCCACTATGTATGATTACTTGAAAAAAAAATAGGGCGGGGTGACGAGGGTGGATATGAGAATGAAAGAGGAATAATTATAAATTATTTTCATTAATAGTGGTTGATAATTTTTTAATCAAATAGTAATAATACAATCACCATTCATATTTCCAGTTCATATCAAACGGTTCCTTGGTATCAAATAAAACATCATTTGAATGATATAAAGTAACAAGACTACGGGACAAAAATAAATTGACACGAATATGATGAATTATATTTGTTTAAAGTAATGCTGTCAATAGAAATATCGAGAAAAGAATACGGTGGAAAGAAAAAAATTGGAGTATTAAATAAAAATAAATCTTTTTGAAATCTTTTGATTTTCCATCTGACAATGGAATATAATAATATTCAAAGTTGTTTTGGATTGACATAACATACTTGAATCTTTTTAAGTGTGTTGTACTCTAGAATATTTACTTTTTTAACCTTATCAAGTCAAGAATATTACGTAGTTCCGATGTTAACCATATAAAAAGCGATCTCTACAAACACAAGTTCAAGCAAAGAGTTGAAGTTACTGTGTTGTTCAAAAAGCAATGTTCTTCTGTCTTTTGTAGAGCATATAACTGAAGTTTCATCCTTTTTCAAACGTTCTAATAAAGTGAACATTGTGATACAAAGAAAGGGGACATGTTAAAAGGAAACTGAACGCAAATGAGATGATTAACAATCCATGATTGTACAATAACTGGGCAGGATAAATGAATGTACTCTTTTCATGATTGTTTTTCACTGCTCGCATTATCTAATGCTCCATCTTGACTGGTTTCTGTGTCCTGTAATACTAAGTTGGTACTGTTTGTTTTCTGCAGAAAAAGAAATAACAAATCTAATTAAATTTGTGACTTGTATGCCAACTACAGAGTTATACCGAGATGATTTCCAACGCAATACACAATGCAAAACTTCTTCAGGATGTAATGAAAACTCCGGTACCAAAATTGAGCATATTGATGAAATAAGACCACCATTTGGAAGAAGGAGCAAGAGGACATACCTTCTCAACTAAACCTTGAGCTTCCATAAACTCATAATACTTGCGCATCAGCATTTCTTCTTCTACCTATGATTTCAAAACAAATTGGAACCTTAAATTTTAACTTAAAACTGATAGCTTCATGATTATACTATATAGGCAGAAAAGAATAGAAAGAATGTCATCCAAATCCCTGCTGAGTTTGTAATGAACTTGAACTAAAGAATTTCAATCTCATGCATCGAAATACCAATGGAAATGAAGATCACCAAACAAGATATTATTACTAAGGAGAACCGAAATTTAAATAAAACCTGGAGTTTGTGCAATTCATGAGACATTGACCTGTATGCATCCATCAGAAGCTCGCCCTGCTTCTCCAAATGCCTGACAACCATAATCGAAAAACACAAGAATTGTACACACAACATAAATATGCATAGGCATAGGGCTAAATATACAATGGCTTATACAGGGAAAGAAGATTTACTTGAGCACATCGCCTGGATGATTAGGGTCCATTACTGGAAACAGCAGAGTTATTAAATTTAGCTTCTAGAAAATGATGATAATACCAATTGCATCAGAATTCGTGATAAAAGAAAACAACACCAAATTATTAGATTGCCAAAACAGAAATACATTATACATAAATAAAAAAAGAAAGCTAAGGTAAGACATTTTCAAAATCGTATTCCAGATATTAACAGCAGTAGTGTAGGGGTGTGCAAGACCTAATTAAAAACAAAATTCTAATTCCAAACCCGAAAAATAGCTAAAATCTCAATTAAACCAAACCGAAAATTTTTGGTCAGTTTTATGAATGCCAAACACACTTCATTTTCAACAATATTAAAAAGATAAACAAACTCGTATGAGACGGTCTCATACATGAGACGGGGTATAACCTAGCACAAATCAACATCCACCCCTCCCAAAATGCTAAGGCGCCAATGCCCAAATTATGCTCCGTCTCACCATGAGACCTTCTCAAGCAAGTGTGTCTCTATTAAATAATCATAAGCATTATTAATCTTTGGAAATTGTTAACATAGCTTCTTATCAGATTCATAAGAATCGCATAAGCTAAACACAGTGGATCAGTAGCTTCTTATCTACAGGTTATAACCATCACATATCTTTGTGCATCATAAGCCACATAATGTGCAGGTCATAAGCATCACAAAAGCTAAAGGTATGTTAGGAGGGAGACGCTTAATGCAAGATCCGCTTCTTTCTTTGTGCATATATCTTTTCTTTGTGCTAGTTGTCACAATATATGACTTGCCAATTTTGTATCTCGACTTGTTGAAGCCCATTAACAAAACCCTTTTAAATTCTTAAAACAAAAATAGCAAGAACATTAACTAAAATTCTTAACCTATATCGCAGAAAAAACAGCCACAAATGGGATAAACAGGGGATGCAATCGTCAACAACTTCGTCATCTTTTTTCAAGAAAAAACTTCACCAAGAATTGAATTTATAGCACAACCACGAAAATGAATTTGAAAAAAAAAATGTTACATAAAAAAAATTCAAATTATTTTTATTGGAATGTTGCAAATTCAAATTTATGATCGCACAAATACCTGAGACCTGAGAAGGGAGAGACTGTTGACGACAGACGAGTAATGACGGTGAACCGGTGGGAACTCCGGCGTGAAGGGCAAGAAGGCCAGGCGGGCTTGGTGGCGTGAGAAAGATAGCGGGTGGGGGTGGGGGTTAGAGCTTAGGGTTAGTCTTTGGTCTTTGGATTCCTGATTCTGGAAACTTGAATGTAAATAATGGAATAAAAATAAAATGTGAAACAATCCATTAATATTATACTAATTCGGTCGGTTCGATTAAATCGGTTATTGAAAACCGAATCGTGAAAAATAACCGAACCGAACTGAATTTCAAATTTAAGTTTGGTCGATTGTTCCGGTTTTAACAAAATTGTGCACACCCCCCTACTAGTGTTTGCATGATAACATATTTATATCCTCTTCATTCTTCAATCAAGTAGCGTACAACTTTTACATGTCAAATTCACAATGTAAACATTCTGGACTCGGCCAATTCAGCTAACATATCTAATCATCTAATTTTGATAGGCAAAAACAACCACACAGAGATGAATTTTTCTTATACATATTTAAAGTGAGACCCCCCATTTATCATCTAAGGAATATGAACTCACAATGATAACTCATTAGCCCTAGTTTTGCCAGCTATACATTGCAAACTAGTGTATAATGGGTAAAAATCCATTTACACAATTGCATTTGTTTAGACTATCTGCAAGTAAACTTTAATTTTTCTTTCAAATACACAATTTGTTGCAGCTCAATTAATATGGAAGTTGAGATTTTAAAGTCCTAACTCCACTATAAATTGCTCTTGAAATAGAGGATATGGACTCCCTATCAAGTAGAGAATATCTAATGGCAAAGAAACGCATCACCGATCACAGAATGATCGGAATCTGCGACTACTCAAGAAAACAATAGCAAATTAACGAACACTAAATCAAGCTATTCTGCGATTGAATTCAGGAGCCACTCGACGGATTACCTCAGTTGACGCGCTGAATTAGTTGAGACCTTCAAATTCAAGAGCGAATCTGAGACGATGAACTGATTTGGGCTTTTCTGCACTTTCTGGAGCACGTTTTAATGCGCCATGGAGGCTGAAAGCTATTTGGGATAAATTTGTTATGCCCTTTGGGAAAATGTGGAACAAAAAAACAGAAAAACCAACACAAAAATCCACCATGTGATGTCGTTGCAGCCAATTGATAAAATTAGGGTTGCACGGATTAGAAATTGGGGGAAAAGCTATCATACCTTAATTTGGGAAAAGGTATTAGTATTCCCCACCCCCACCACCTCTAGAAACAGAGGAGCATATGCAGAGACTATTCAAGCCGCAATCCCCACAATCAAAAGCTGCAAATCATCCTCAGCTATTTAATTGATTTTTTCTCTAAGTAAACACATTTACCTTAATCAAACCTACAAATTTCTTTGAAAATACTGAATTTCATCATCAAGAAATTCAATCACACGTACACTTAAGCTTTCCTAGTCCTTCTAACACTAGATTTCCTCTCAGTAACCCCAACTGATTTCTCCACATGCATTATCATAGTCGAATACATGACAAACTCTTACAAAAATATAGCATAAAGATTTATTATCCCATATGAATTTATTGACAGTAAAAGACAGAATATAGCAGCAACTTTCGTAAATTATCAAGTAAAAGAAGAACAAGAATTTACAATTTGATCAGGGACATAGGCGGACAGTGGCCGTAATGGCAGCGGAGGAGTATCGGAAGACCGACGTGTTTGGGAGAAACTAGAGCACGGTACGGCGGCGAGTAGCCGGCGGCGGTGGGTGGGTTGCTGACGGCGATGGGGCGGATGGCGAATGGAGGTAAACTGAAGAAAAAAAGTGAAAAAGAAAAAATAAAATTTAGTTTTTTATTGAAGGACATAATGGGTAATTCAAAATTTTCGTAGGTGTATTTCTGTGAATGACCGGACCCTTTGTCGTTTCTTATTTCTGGGCTTGTTCTGGCCCTTTTCTCTTTTTAGGGCCTAATATCATGGATCGTTTCTTTTATTTTACGGGGTTTGCATTCGGAGTCTACTTGGATTTCAATGAGTGATAAGGTACTTCTTTTCTTTTTAACTTCTATTTTTGTCTTTTATTTATCTTCTAAGATTAGTCTTGGGCAAATAAGTTCTGCTATTTAATTAAAAATTACAATATTTTTAATAAATAATATATTTAATAATTAAAATTATAAATATGTGCATAAATGTACTAAATATGAATTAATAATTTTTTAAGGTGTATATTAGTAAATTTTCTTAAACCTTTGAATAAGATTATTGTGTCAAATATTATTTATCCATGTTAATATGAAGTTGAAACCTACAAATCAAAACAAAATAAATCGACTAAGAAAAGACTAATAAATTAATTCATATGTAATAATTAAAAAAAATGAATGAATTATAATATAAACTATTTTTGCCACATAAATGATTTTATCATTTCAAATACTAATAAAAAAACTCGCTCACAAAAACACGTGAAAACAGTAAACGTGCACGTTTCTTTTGGACGGAGAGAGTACATAAGAGCAATTATAAAATAAAATTATTTATTAAGAAATTAATAATTAAATATAATTCACACTAAGATAAAATACATTTAGAATGAATATTTTATTTACGTCAAACAAAAATTACCAAAAAAAAGATAAGTGAATAATATTATATAATTAAATAAAGTATAAAATAATAAATATAAATTACATATTTTATAAAAATGACATGTGTACTCAAATTTTTCATTGAATGACACATAAGTTAAATTAACATGGAGTTGACACATCATGGGAAAAAAAACTCTCTATTAGTATATAGAGGAAAATATAGGGGATTGTTTAGGATATACAAAAATAGAAGTACACATAGAATTTATTTTAGTGACATGTAGGATTTATTATTAATGACATGTACACTAAATTTCTCCTAGAATGACACATAGATTAAATCAATGTAGAGTTGACACATCATCAAGAAAAACTCCCTATTAGTAATATACTAGTTTAGTGCCCGCGTGTTACGCGGTTTTCAAATTAAAAATTTAAACATTTTCAATAAATAATATATTTAATAATTAAAAATATAAATATATGCATAAATGCACTAAATATGAATTAATAATTATTTAAGGCGTATATTAGTAAATTTTCTTAAACCTTGAAATAAGATTATTGTGTCAAATATTATTTATTCATTTTAATATTAAGTTGAAACCTACCGATCAAAACAAAATAAATCGACTATTAAAAGACTAATAAATTAATTAATATGTAATAATAAAAAAAATTAAATGTGAATGAATTATAATACACAATACTTTTGCCACATGAATATGTTAAGATATACATAAGAGCAATTATAATATAAAATTATTTATTAAGAAATTAGCAATTGAATATAATTCACACTAAGATAAAATACATTTACAATTAAATATTTTATTTATCTTAAAATAAGTCAAACAAAAATTATCGAAAGAAAGAGAAATGAATAATATTATATAGTTAAATATTCATACATATTTTAAATATCTAAATAATTAGAAATTAATTATATACAAAAACTTTAAATTTCATAACACATAGGAACCAAATAGAAAAATGACATGTGTAACTCAAATTTCTCATTGAATGACACATAAGTTAAATTAACATGGAGTTGACACAGCATGAAACTCTCTATTAATATATAGAGGGATTGGGGATTTTTCCACATAAAATATGTTAAGATATACATAAGAACAATTATAAAATAAAATATTTATTAAGAAATTAATAATTGAATATAATTCACACTAAGATAAAATACATTTAGAATGAATATTTTATTTATCTTAAATTAAGTCAAACAAAAATTACCAAAAAAAATATAAATGAATAATATTATAGAGTTAAATAAAACATAAAATAATAAATATGAATTACACATTTTATAAAAATAACATATAAAAATGACACGTGTAATTAAATTTTTCATTGAATGACACATAGGTAAAATTAACATGGAGTTGACACATCATGGAAAAAAAAAAACTCCCTATTAATATATAGAGGGATATGTAGGTGATAAGTGATTGTTTAGGATATACAAAAATAGAATTCACATAGGATTTATTTTTAGTGACATGTAGGATTTATTTTTAATGACATGTACACCAAATTAACTCCTAGAATGATACATATGTTAAATTAATGTAGAGTTGACACATGATCAAGAAAAACTCTCTATTAGTAATATATGGGATAGAGGATTATCAGAGTAACGTTTTAACCAGGCCGGCCTTCACTTCATCTTTGCTTTTTTCTACTTGGGTTTCTATGCTTTCTTTGTTTTTAAAGGGGATTGTGCTTTTCTTTTATTTCCTCCGGTCTCATTCTTATTTCAACATTTATTAAAAAATATATTCTTAAATATTTTTATAAATAATAATAAAATATTTTTTCTTTTTTATTTGTATTCCTCAAACATATCAATATTACATCTTATGTTATTATTTTTTTTGACAAATTAAGTATTGTGTACCTTACTTTTATTGTACACTTGGTAAGGATCATTACTTTAATTGTAAAGTAATGATCCTTACAAAAAATAGTAGTGGTGGTGTACGGTGAAAGTAGTGCACATAATACATTCTCTATTTTTTTTACATTAAAGTCAATTGTATCTCATTTAATTACACAAATGCCACCACTTTACCATTTAATCTCTATCAAAAAAATATTTTTTTTAATAATAATAAATAACTTATTCATTAAAACACGTGCAAATAGTAAAAGTTCAAATAAAATAAGGTGGAAGGGAGATTGCCTTTTCTTTTTCCTCATTCACTTGCAACTTACAAGGGGCTTGGTTGAGGGGCTTTGGAGGTAAGGTATGAGAATCAAAATCATGGTGTATATTTAGAATTACACTATTATAACTTTGATTCCCTCAAAATAAAAAATTCCTCATACCTCAACAATTTGAATGATATAACCATTCTCTTTCTCATTCTTTTCCCATTCCTTAACATTTTAACAAGCATAATTTTTAATCCACCGAAAATTGGGTATTTTACATGGGCCAAAATGGAGCAGAATGAGTATACTGTTAATAACTCTAGAGTAAATGGCCCAAGTTGTACCCTGCATATGAAACCATATGAGGGGTGGTGTTTTGAAACACTACTAGCACTCAAGAAACACTTATTTTTCTAAAAAATTAGATGTGCCTAACTTTTTCAAAAAATAAGTGATTCTCACTATTCTAGTTGTATTTCAAAACATGCCCTGAATTATCATTTCTTCCTTCTTATTTAATGTCTCATTTTACTTACAATGTCGTTTTTTTAATTATTTATCACTATATTAATATCGATGTATTTTTTATTTAATATTATCCCTAATAAATAAATTATTAATTGTAACTTGAAATATCTTAATAAAAAATATAAGGATAAAATGGAACAAATAATAAGAAATGAAAGGAGTATGATTACACGGGCTTGATTATCAATTTATCAGACTATGACTTTTGATTGAAAATTTTGTGAATTATAGTAATTTTTTGAAATTTTATTAAAATATAGTGAGAACCACCACCTGGAGAGTGGAGGTGGGGGCGTTTGGAGTGGGTTGGGAGGTGGGGAGATTTTTTGTTTTATAAAATGTAACTTTAAAAACAATTAATGACAATATTTGATTTTCTATTTTTCATTTTGATCCGTTTTATATTTATTTTTAATAAAAACTCATATAAAGCGATCTCATGATATGAGATTTATAGACGCACCCAAAGACAAATCGCACCCACACCTTTCATAAAAAAGTGTTAAAAGCGTCGATGTCAAGAACCCATGCCCATGAGATTCGGTCCTAATACAAATGTGACTCTTTGTTTTTTTCCTTCCATAAATAACAACAAAATAATATTATTTTTTACAACTATATATTCCCTAACATCTTAAAAAAAAGTATATCACATGTCATTATTTTATACACACTAAAAAAATCATTTTATCCTCTTATCTATTTCAATAATAAAAGTAGAAATGTCTACAATACATTCAACTAAAAACTACTTTATTCTCTCAATTACTAATAAACAACACTTACATTAAATAATGAACAAACAAAGAAATGGTCATTCAAGTGTGAGACGGAGGGACTATTATTTAAGTATGACTTGTGACTTGTGAGACAATCCCATTGAAAAAGGGTTCACAAAACAACACGAATTAACATTTACCTTTTCCGAAACATTATAACATCATTTTTAAATTATGTTCCGTCTCACACAAGATTAACTCATATATGATATATATAGAGGCGAGCAATGTTGGGGGCAAGGGGTCATCGCTCCCCCTACCCCACTTCAATTTTTTTTTATATATATTTATAATTATTTATTTTTAGATATTGATGTGGATGATTTTGGTTAACTTTAAAGTGTCATTTTTTTTTTTCATATAAATTTTCTTATTTTTTTTTCCGGTGAGGAAGAGGGAGCGAAATAGAGAAAGAGATATGTATAGTTCACATTTTAATATACATATTAAATGTATTTGACTTAGCTAATATAATATATTTAGTCCAAATAGTTTTTAAAAGTATATAAAAAAATTCAAAAATACATTTAGTTGCAGTACATTATAAATTGGGCCCACTCGGCACAATTCCTTGCTTCGCGATATATATATATATATATATATATATATATATATATATATATATATATATATATATATATATATATATATAATATGGGGGTGTGATTTAAAATTTTAGTACGCATTAACCAAAATGAAAAGAGCACAAAGCAAACAAGGAGATACATAAATGATACCAACAAAAATGGAATAAATGAGAGGATGAAGAACATACCTATTAACAGAGTAAACAACGTAGAACAAAGATGAGGATGTACTATTTTTGGGTTTTCTGTGTTTTATAATATACAAAATATAAGGTTATATTATAAATCTAAGGGGTAGAAGTTAACTAGATTCTAGGAATCGGAAAGAAAATTAAGCAAACATGGCTATGAACACTTAGTATATTATTTCGAAATGATGATTTATGGTATTTTACAATGGCAAACTCTTTACATATATATACAAAACAAAATCACCTGTTGGTATAATAACTAGTCTAGCTAAACTATAAAACAAAAGAAAAAGTGGCTAGCTGGGCTATAAAGCAAAAGAAAAAGTGGCCAAATTATATTAGTGGCCAACAAAGAAAGAAAATGAAATTTTGAAATTATTGTGCAGATCGCCATGGCTGACGTTTTTGAATACACGTGTTTCTTCTTCGTCTGTAGATGTCTCTGTGTGTTTCATCAATTGAGAGACTATCATCATTGTCTATATCTCCCTGAGAGAAATTATGAGTGAAAAGATACAATTCATCAGTATTTTTAATATTATTTTGATAATCCAATGAATTTTCTTCTCCAAAAAATGGTAGTAAAAACTTTCAATTTTGATGAGCCCAAATTTGTAAATAATGTCCTTCGGCTACTAGATGGAAATCATCACATGGAAAGCTTTAGATAAATTTAGATTGTTGAAAAGTTTGGATTTTCATTTTATTTTCTACTGTTCCTATTTCGTATGGCTCTTTTACTGCCAATTCCTTAAGAGAATATTTTTCTGTAATAATAATTCTTTTTCTTGCTGGTCGGTAAGAAATTTTTGAGACTTCAGGAAGACTAGCAAGAATTTTACAATACACTTTTTCTGATGATCCAAGGGAAGCAATATTCCCTGCAGTTAAGAGTAATTTTTCTCCAAGACAATTTAGAACATTTTTAATTTTGTCTGTCAATTTAAATTCTAAAGAATCTATCATACCATTATAATAAAACTTTAAAATATCTTCAGCTGGCATATCTGTTTCATTTAGATGTATTTGTAAGAAAAATAATCCAGACATACCATTTCGATATACTCCATCATCGTCTTTAACTTGTGCAATAATTTTATTCATAATTAGATTTTTTGCCAAAAGAAGCCTTCGTTTTAGAGTAACACCTTTATATTTTATTTTAAAATTAGGTCTCGAATTATTCATATAATTCGAAGAGAAACCTAATTCAAGTACTTCCTTTTGTAGATTAATTAGATGTTCTGCGAAATCTTTAATTTGAAGAAATGATCTGCTCAAGATCTGGAACTCTATCAAGAACTGGTTTCATAGTGTCAATCCAAGGTATATCCATTAATCTTGCCTTGAATTTTTCAAATGTATTTTTTGTGTTTTTGTAACCTCGTAATGTATGCGAGTCTTTGATCTTACCTTGATTTAGATCTTTGTTTAATTTTTGGATCATTTTTTCCATAGTCTTTATGGTTTCTTCCTTGTAATTCAGAGTTTCTTCGAACAATTTGTACTGAGAACTCTTTACTTCATGCTCTTGCTGTATGAGCCTTTTTTTGTAAATACATAACCTGTAATTCAAGATTTTTAATCTTTTCCTGTTGGTTTTGAATTATTTTATCGGGTTTAGATTTTGTAATTTCAGAAAAACTTTTGACTTGTTCTGATTCGATATAAAAATTTAGACCTAATACTTCTCGAGCACTTTCAATAGCTTCTCCAAATGTTTCAAAACCTTTAAAAACTGAATCAACAATAAGTGTATATCGCCTAACTGTGTTGAAGTTATTAAAAATACCAGTTTTTAGACCTCTGTAAATAACATAGTATTTAAAAGGAGGTTTATAACCAGGTTTTGATTTTGAATAATTTTGAACTTCTAATTGTCCAAAGTAGGCACATAATGCATTAAGGACTTGAAATTTAAAATTTAAAGCTTGTGGAGGTGTTTGGAGATGTCATATGTTATCAAGTAAACATTGCTGTTTTTGATCAACTTTAACAAGAGTTCTAAATTTTTGAAGTGGATCTAAATATTGTTTTAGAGGAATATTATCAAAAAATATTTGGTCTTTAGAAATTTCTTTTGACTGAGTTTTTTCATCATCAGAAATATTCATTGATGATGTCGATCCTTTTGATTTTTTTCTTTGTAATGCTTTAGATTCTGAAATTTTTTCTTTTCCTTTGGGCTTAAGAATCTTTCGCTCCATATCCTGCATTCAAAATTTTTGAAATGTTTCGAGATAATAAGTCGGCAAGATTATTATTTTTCCTTTAATATGTTCAAAATTTATAACATATTCATTACCTTGAATAAGATTTTGAAGATTTACCCTGCAGAAGAAACACGTGTATTAAAAAACGTCAGCCATGACGATCTGCACAATAATTTCAAAATTTTCTTTTCTTTCTTTGTTGGCCACTAATATATGTTGACCACTTTTTCTTTTACTTTATAGCCTAGCTAGCCACTTTTCTTTTGCTTTATAGCTTAGCTAGACTAGTTATTATACCAATAGGTGATTTCGTTTTGTATATATATGTAAAGAGTTTGCCATTGTAAAATACCAAAAATCTTCATTCCGAAATAATATACTAAGTGTTCATAGCCATGTTTGCTTAATTTTCTTTCCGATTCCTAGAATCTAGTTAACTTCTACCCCTTAGATTTATAATATAACCTTATATTTTGTATATTATAAAACTCAGAAAACCCAAAAATAGTACATCCTCATCTTTGTTATACGCTGTTTACTCTGTTAATAGGTATTTTCTTCATCCTCTCTTTTATTCCATTTTTGTTGGTATCATTTATGCATCTCCTTGTTTGCTTTGTGCTCTTTTCATTTTGGTTCATGTGTACCAAAATTTTAAATCACCCCCCCTATATTGGTATATATATATATATATATATATATATATATATATATATGAAGAGCTTTCAATTTGGATCTTGGGGATTTCATAAACATGCACAAGAGAAGCAAGAATTAAACAGAGAAATCTGAATTCAGTGGGAAATAGAGTATATAATAATGTTTGCATGTGCCTGTCAAACACTGTTGAAGTTACTTAAATAGGCATCTTCTGATATTCCTTAACGACATTTCCTGCTCAAATATTTTGTGCGCACCATCACCACTCCCACTCCATTAATTTAATACTGTACTTCTTTGTTGGTCAATTAATTAAGTCATCTATAATCTATGTGTCGTTAGGGAATCTAAAACACCCATCCTACAATTTTTCTTTCCTTTTTTATAGTTAAGGAAGTAGTCTGTGAGACTGGTTCATGTATAAGATGAAGCTTTAGGGTCCGATTGGTAGCCATGATGGAAATTCTTACCATATTAATGTCTAGACTAATTTAATGAGATGAACTCCTACAAAATTGATTGGTAGTCAACATTAAAAAGTTAATGTAAAATATTATAAGTTGATTGGTAGGATTATTAAAAGTGAATAAAATAAAATAAAAAATTGTAAACATTAACAAGTTTAAGACAGAGCGATGCGGTGGGACTTGGAAGAGGGATCGAGGGCAAAGCGATTGAAGTGGTGAAGGAGAGAGGAGGAGGTAGTGGTGGGGGCGGAGGACGATACAGCAGCGCGGCGGCAGTCGCCGTCATAATGAAGGGGGAAGGAAGAAGGTAGATGAAGGGGAAGGAAGAAGGTAGATAAAGGGGAAAATAAATATTACTGCTCAAATGAAGAAATATTCAGTGAAGGAAGAAATATTCAGATGAAGAAATTTCAGAAGCCACAATATTCAGATGAAGAAATATGCAAATGAAAATATTCAGATGAAGGAAGAGCAAAGTAAATAATAATAAAAATGAATGAGGGTAGAATTGTCATAAATATCACTGTCCCTAAAAAATAATACCACATCTTTGGTGGTATTATTTACTATGAAGTGAACAATAATTCATAACATTAATAATGGTGGGTCGGTCGATAAAAGCCGGGGCGGCCGGTTTCTTATAGGATGTACCAATCAGTTGACTAAATTAGTGGCCCAGCCCTTTTATGCCCTATAAAGGGCTACCAATCGAAGCCTTACTTTTAAATTTACATATCAGTTTGCTATAGAATATGATCCAGGTAGGATCATAAACACGTAAATCATATAATATACATGTGATGAGAACACGTCTTATAAATAGAAATAAAGTTTTACTAATTAATACCTTTCAAGATTACTTTTAGTCACTTAATATAAACAGGATGACTTTCCTCAATAAAAAAATTTCACTTTTGTAATCGAGAGAATTTCGCCTCATCTAAAAAGCTCGAGCTTGTAGAGATGGTTAATAATCTATTTACTTAATTTTCCTCAACACTCCCATTCACTGCATAAAATAAATCATTGTCTCTCTTTCTATGGAGAGGAGGCCCAGCAGAGTGGACACTTTAAATGGGTGGAGTGCTTCCACAGGAATCGAACCCAGGATTTGGGCGAGCCTAAGCTCTGATACCATGAGAGAATTTTGTCTCATCTAAAAGCTCGAGCTTGTAGAGAGGGTCGAAAATAATCTATTTACTTAATTTCCCTGAACAGTAACAAACTTCGTTCCTTCTTCTTCAAGATTTCCTCAATGAATTCTATCATTTTCTTCTACATGCCTAATGTATGAGAACATCTCGCATAATTTTTTGCCATGACCAACTAAAATTTATCAATATTCAAATCTTGTATCGCAGGGGAGAACTACTAGTTATCAATGAATTTTTAATACAATTATATTTAATGATTGTTTAACAATACATAAGTTTTTAAAAGATAAATACATAAAGTTTTTTTTTAGAAAATCGATCTTTTTGTCCTGTAATTTTGACCCATTTTGATCTTGATCCTACTAACTTACGGTTTTTTATCTTGGTCCTGTAACTTTATAAAATTCAACTTTTTCGTCCTATCACCGGCTATTGTAGGTGGCAGGACTAAAAAGTCGAATTTTTCTGAGTTACAAAAATAAAATCAAAATCCGTAAATTATGATCTTGATCTTGTAATTTTACAAAATTCAACTTTTTAATCCTGTTACCTGCTATTGCAGGTAACTAACCGATGACGGGACGAAAATATCGAATGTTGTAAAAGTTATAGAACTTAGATAAAAAAATCATAAATAAGTATAGCGAAGATCAAAATGGGTTAAAATTATATTATAAAAAAAATGTATTTTTCCAAGTTTTTAAGTTTAAAATGCAATATATAATGAGTATCATATCTTATTGAAGCTAAGTGAGGGGAAAAAAACAAGTAGACAAATCCTCGTGATGCAATCATTCGAAAGATTGTGATGCAATGACTAGATATGCAAATTATTTTGCGGACATGATAAACTGCACAGATCCTGTGGAGTACAAATTAATTAGTACTAATTGTGATTATAAAAAATAAAAAATAAAAAAAATAGCACCAGGTGATTTGAGCTGTGGGAGCCTTCAGAGTATTGGATCCTCGAGAATCTAATTTTGATTTAGATATATAGCATCCAATTAATTACATCAGATCGATATTATATTATAGAACAAATAGTAAAGTTCCTCGATGATGCGTGAGATCGGTTGTAAAGCAAATTCAAATTAAGCGTATTTTGGACTAATTTACCCATTTACTCTTAATCTTTACCCATTTTTCATGTTAACTCATACTCCATCCGTCCTATTTAGATTGTTCCTTCACTGTTTGACTCGTGTTTTAATAAACGGTTGTTTATTAATATATAAAATGATAACGTGACTTTTAAAGAGGTGTAAAATAGATGAGGGGTATGACTATCATACAACGCCTTAAAAAGAGTAACACTCATGTGAACCAGGTTCACACATGAACTCTATTATTGTTATGTGTAAAAATTATTATTGTTATGCATAAAAACTTTCACTGTTTAAAAATATAAAACATTTTCTAAACAGTGATTGTTTTTGTTCATAACAGTGATAATTTTTATACATAACAGTGAGAGTTTTTGTATGTAACAGTGATACTTAAATAACTGAGTTCATAGCATGAATCATGTCTATACAAGTTTTTGTCCCTTAAAAATCTCTTTATCATTTCAAATATTAATAACTAACTCGCTCCCTAAAATACGAGTCAAACAGTAAATGAACATTCTAAAACATAACGGGGAGTACATGATTTTTTTACCAGTCTCACATGAGACAATCTCCTAGAGGAATGTCAAGCGCACACAATTTTCTATAGGATGAGACCTGATTTCACTAAGTACACAAAACTATTATCGAAATTGCACATGTATCAACAAATTATTTTTTGTTGCACTAAAGTATACAAACTATCAATTTATTACATATAATTCATCTAATTTATATTTCAAGCCAAATTTTTTCTGATTTTGTACATGCGCGTCACACGTGATTTTTAGTATGGTAAATCCGTTAAATCCTGTATACTAAGGGCAGATTTTTTTCATCTATTTTTTCAATTGGTTCACGAACTATTTCTTCCCAAGTTATCGATTTTTAATTAGTTTAAAGAAAGACAAAAAATACTCAATTCAAGTGTTGGTGTCGCATTTCACTAATTAGCGACTATTAGTTACCGTTACTCTTGTTTGCTGGACTTCTATTAAATAAAATAGCCCAATCTCTTCGGCCCATTTCCATTTCCCCCTGGGCCGCCTTCGTTAATTCGAGTGGTCAGCCCACTTAAGCTTCATCTACATCGTCCATCTGGAATAACAAATAAACGGTCATCCTTGAATATTCGTACTGCTCTGACAACTGGTAGTGGCTCCTCCGCAACGTTTTTATGGGGGAGAAGCAATGGCAGATTTGGTGTGGTTGTATGAGATTCGTTCCAGATGACCTTGAGCTGTTATTTTGGAGTGTTTCCCGTATATGAGTGACTATGTCATCATTAATCTTGAAGGCCGGAGAATGACATGCTGCTTGTTTCTTATTGTTTATATGCTCTGTTTTTCCTATTTTCGTTGATATATTGAGATTATGGTGTTTTGGAGACTATTTACTTGTTGAGTTTGTCGGTATATCGAACAGTAATTTGCTGGGACATAACAAGTGGTATCCAGAGCCTTTCGCTCCTCGCTCTGAACTGATCATGGCCGATAACACTAGGCTGAGAGATCTATATGAAGCTTCACAGAAACATGAGAAAGTAATAGCAGAAAACGACACTCGTATGGATGGATTCGATAAGAAATTAAAAACGATTGAGGAGTTGGTCACAGATGTAGGCCTGGGAATGAAAAACATCACTCAAAATATGGAGTACCTGATGCGGAAAGTTACTGAACAGGGACAGAGTTCTGGAGAAAACAACAGAGAAAAAGGGCATATGGATGAATCCGAGTCAAGCGGTGGTAGAAGCCACGTCTACACGCCCCCTCACATGAGAGCTCAGTTCCACAATCAGAACACGACCCACAACCTGCAGAACAACAACCACACGGTTAGTCTCAAGTTCCCAGAATTCAACGGGGAAGGCCCCCAGAATTGGATACGTAAAGCAAATCGTTTCTTCCAAATTATACCAATGGAGGAAATAGCTAAAGTGCATCACGCTGGGTATTACATGGTGGATGTAGCGGACACTTGGTTTATGGAATATGTAGAGGGAAGAGAGGGGATAGATTGGCAAGAATTTTGTAGGATGATTTTACAAAGATTTCTTTGCCCGGGAAGTGAGGATGTGGTAATTGAGTTCACAAAACTCCAACAATCACATGATGTCAATACATATCAAGAACGTTTTGATGAACTCAAATCACTGGTTAAAGTCAAGAACCCGAACCTGAGTGAAGAATTCCTCACATCATGTTTCTTGAGGGGTTTGAAGGAGGAGCTACGAATTCCAGTGCAACTATTCAAACCAACAGCACTACAGCAAAAATGTTGGAATCTACACTGGAAGTATGGGGCAAGAGAAACAAGATCAATCCTAAACCAAGCTACTGAAATTACAGCAAATACCCAGGAAGCAACAACCAACAAAGGAAAGATGCTGAAAACACCAAACAACCTAAGGATGAGGTATCTAATTCTAACCTTCCCAGCAAACGAATTAGTGATTCTCAGTATCAAAAGAGAAGAGCTCTTGGTCTATGTTTTCATTGTGATGATAAATACTCTTATGGGCATGTATGTAAGAAAAAGCAATTTAATCTTATCATAGTGGAAGAAGAAGAGGAATTGGATGAGGAGAAGGGAGAAATTGAGGAAATTCATGGTGAAATCTCTGTGAATGCCCTACTGGGTAACAAATCTAAGAGCACCTTGAGGATTATTGGCAAAGTGGGCAAAAGGAAATTGAACATCCTTATTGATAGTGGAAGCACCAACAGTTTTCTGGATCTAAACACAGTGGATGAGTTGAATTGCATGGTGGAAAAAATAATACCATGTGTTATCACTGTAGCTGATGGTGGAAAGACAACAAGCAAATTCAAGTGTACAAGATTCAAGTGGCAAATGCAAGGGGTCTCATTTGAAGCAGACCTAAGGGTGATCAAGCTGGGGGGTTGTGATATGATTTTGGGAGCTGATTGGATGTGGGAGCATAGTCCCATTACCTTTGACCTAAAGAAAGACAGCGTCACAGTGAAGAAGGGCAATAAGAAGGTGGTTCTTAATGGGAGTCAGTCTGATCATGAGTTGAAAATGATGAATGCCAAGGGCATGAGAAAATTCTCCAATAAAGCTTCACATGGAATTATAGCACAAATGTTTGCTATAAATGATGATATCATACAGGAAGAAGTTAATGAAGCTATACAACAAGTCCTGGAGCAGTTTGAAGAAGTTTTTGAGGAACCCAAAGGATTACCACCCAGAAGGAGAGTTGAGCATGAAATCAACTTGAAACCCAACACTCAACCAATCTACCAGATGGCTTACAGATATTCTCACTCTTTAAAGAATGAGATTGAGAATATGGTAAGTGAGATGCTGAGTCAAGATCAAATTCAAGTTAGCTCTAGTCCTTTTGCAAGTCCATCACTACTTATGAAGAAAAATGATCAAACATGGAGATTCTGTGTAGACTACAGAAAGCTCAATGACCAGACCATCAAAAACAAATATCCAATGCCTGTCATTGAAGATCTCCTAACTGAGCTGCATGGTGCACAAATTTTCTCAAAAATTGATCTAAGGCAAGGCTATTTTCAAATTCTGTTAAAAGAAGGAGACAAATACAAGTCAGCATTTATTACACACCATGGGTTATTTGAGTTCAAAGTGATGCCATTTGGGTTGACAAATGCTCCTGCAACTTTTTAGAACATGATGAATGAGGTTTTTGATGAGCTAATCAGAAAGTTTGTACTGGTCTTTTTTGATGACATACTAGTGTACAACCCCTGTATTGAGAATCACATACAACATCTAATTAAGGTGCTGAGCATTTTGAGAAGACACAAGTTGTATGCCAAAAGAAGCAAATGTGCATTTGGTGTGAAACAGGTGGAATACTTAGGGCACATAATTTTTGGAGAGGGAGTCAAGACTGACCATGAGAAAATTAAAAGTATGGTGGAATGCCCTACACCTAAAAACCTTAAAGCCTTGAGAGGCTTTTTAGGTTTAACAGGATACTATAGAAGATTTATCAGGAACTATGGGATTATCACTAGGCCTTTAACTCAGTTGCTCAGAAAAGATGGATTTCATTGGAATGATAAGGCAGAGAAGGCTTTTGAGAAGCTTAAGAAAGCCATGGTGGAAGCTCCTATGTTGGCACTACCAGATTTCACTCAGCCTTTAGTATTAGAGACTGATGCTTCTGGGAATGGTATTGGGGAAGTTTTGATGCAGAGAGGTCAACCTATTGCCTATTTCAGTCAAAGCTTGTGTCCTAGGAATCAAGCTTTGTCCACTTATGAAAAGGAGCTATTGGCACTGATGACAGCTGTAAGCAAGTGGAATCACTATCTAAATGGCAGCAAGTTCATTATCAAAGCAGATCATGCCAGTTTGAAACATTTAAAAGAACAGAGGCTGAGCAACATACTCCAACAGAAATGACTAATCAAATTGATGGGCCATGATTACACTATAGAATACAAAAAAGGGAAGGACAACAAGGCTGTTGATGCCCTCTCAAGGCAATTTGAGGCAGGCACCAATGAGGAATCAAGCCTGAATGTGATAAGTACTCACATTAAGTCCTCATGGGTAGAAGAGATAGTTTCAAGTTATGAGGGTGACTCAGGTTTACAACAATTGTTATCACAAACTATTTTGCTACCTAATATTGATGCTGATTATTCTGTGAAGGATGGTTTATTGAGATATAGAGGGAGGATCTGGGTTGGGAAGGCCGGTAATATCAAGACCAAAATCATGGAAGCAATACACAACACTTCTATTGGTGGTCATTCAGGCATCCAGGCAAGTTATCAAAAGGCTAGGAATCTCTTCTATTGGCCAGGAATGAGAAAGGATTTTCAAGATTACATAAATGCATGTGAGACATGTATGAAGTGTAAAAATGAAAATGTACCATATCCCGGTCTGTTACAACCTCTATGTGTACCAGAAAAACCTTGGAGTCAAGTCACTATGGACTTCATTGAGGCACTCCCTAATTCTGGAGGGAAGAGTGTAATCTGGGTAATAGTGGATAGAATGACCAAATATAGTCATTTTATACAATGCTGAAGGGTTGGCTAAAATCTACCTAAACTTGGTTATAAGTTACATGGATTTCCTGAGATCATCATAAGTGATAGAGATGTGGTGTTTCAAAGAACATTTTGGAAAACATTGTTTAAACTAGCTGGAGTAGAGCTACACATGAGTTCTGCCCATCATCCACAAACAGATGGCCAGAGTGAGAGAGTCAACAGGTGCTTGGAAACATATTTGAGGTGCATGACTCATCTCAAACCAAGTAAGTGGACATAATGGTTATCTCTTGCTGAATGGTTGTACAACACTAGCTACCACCAATCCATTCAAATGACACCATTTGAGGCTCTATATGGTTACAAACCCACACAACTAGGCTTAGGTCCCTACTTGCAAGGAAATTCAAGTGATGCAAGTGAAGTTCTGGTAAATAGGCAAAGGATGATACAGGTATTGAAAGAGAACCTACAAGCAACAATTAACCGAATGAAGCACTACGCTGATCTTCATAGATCAGAGAGAGAGAGAGTTTGTAGAAGGAGATTGGGTATATTTGAGGATGCAACCATTCAGAAATGCACCAGACCAATTGAGAAGGCAGACTAAATTATCTGTGAAATACTTCGGCCCTTATCAGGTTATTAAGAAAATTGGGGTTGTGGCTTACAAACTCAAGTTACTTAGTGGAAATCGACTACATCCAGTATCCATGTCTCACAACTCAAGAAAAAAATCAAGAACAAATATAGTCCACATGAGCAATTACCAGATACGAATGAAGAAGGAAAAGCCTTAGTCATACCTGTGGCTATCCTATCCCGCATATAATAAAGAAGAGAAACCGATTGGTGAACCAGGTACTAGTGCATTGGAGCAATGGAACAACTGAAACCGCAACCTGGGAAGATGCTGAAGTTATGAAAGTCAGGTTCCCTTCGATTCAAACTTGAGGACAAGTTTTGTTTTTAGAAGGGGGTATTATCGCATTTCACTAATTAGCGACTATTAGTTACCATTACTTTTGCTTGCTGGACTTCTATTAAATAAAATAGCCCAATCTCTTCGGCCCACTTCCATTTCCCCCTGGGCCGCCTTCGTTAATTCAAGTGGTCAGCCCACTTAAGCTTCATCTACATCGTCCATCTAGAATAACAAATCAACGGTCATCCTTGAATATTCATACTGCTCTAACAACTGGTAGTGGCTCCTCCGCAACGGTTTTATGGGGGAGAAGCAATGGCAGATTTGGTGTGGTTGTATGAGATTCGTTCCAGATGACCTTGAGCTGTTATTTTGGAGTGTTTCCCGTATATGAGTGACTATGTCATCATTAATCTTGAAGGCCGAAGAGTGGCGTGCTGCTTGTTTCTTATTGTTTCTATGCTCTGTTTTTCCTATTTTCGTTGATATATTGAGATTATGGTGTTTTGGAGACTATTTACTTGTTGAGTTTGTCGGTATATCGAACAGTAATTTGCTGGGACATAACAGTTGGACTCGTGAATCAATTGAAGAATAGATGGGGAAAAATAGTTGTACTTAATATATAACATTTGATGCAAAATACCTCCTTTAAAAAATCATACTCATATATTCTTTTCACATTTCTCTTCTATACATTCCTTAAAATAGCCTAAATTTCAAAAGAACACACTGAAAAGAGAGAAGGAATTGTCACTCTTGAGAGGGAAAGGGAGCTGTGAAAAAGATAATAAACAGAAAAAAAAAAAGAAGAGAGAGGGGGGGGGGGTTGAATATTTCCCTTATTCCATTGGTGGGAGAACAAAAAAGGGAATTGTAAATGCTACCTAGTTGTTGGTCTAATTTTCGTCTTTAAGTTGAGACTATCATAAAGATTTGTCAATAAGCAAATCATTCGACAAAATTAGCACACAAGTGTATGTTTAACGCGAATTCGAGTTCACGTGAACTCTCTTTTTCAAGTGTCATTGTTATATATATATATATATATATAAAATTGTAATGTAATGTATAAAAAATATCATTATTTAAAAAATGTTTGATATTTAAACAGTAATATTTTATATAAAATATTATATTTGAAGAAAAAAAGTTCATGTGAACTCGGATTCACATAAGTTTTTATCAATTCACAAACGTTATGTATAAATATTCAAGTATGGTTGAGTACTAACTAAACTATTCACTTGTTTAACTAAAATTTATCACTAAAATTTAGTTTGAGTTCGATTTATCCACGAAGTAAACATATAATAAACAACTCATATTCGATTGATAAACTTATATTCGATAGTGGTTGGATTTCCTAATCCATAAGTAAATTTTAAAAAATATTTAAAAGTAGTAATAGTTCATATACTTGTTCAACTTAACTCAATGACACCCTCCAAAATCCAAAGACCAAAGTAAGTAATGAGCTGCCCATGTGACCTCCATATGATGATACTTCTTAAATTACAGTATTTCTTGATACCAAATTTGTTTACTTTAACCAATTTAATTTTTTTTTAAATTGTTCACATAAAAATATGGCAAAGAGTTGGATGCCATTATTATCAAAGTACGAGAGGAAAAAGAAGGAGGGTCGTTTTCTCTTGTTAAAAGAAATTATACCCCAAACATTTGACTAAACTCCAAAACAGAAAAAAGAAAAAGAAGAAAAAATGGTTGATGAGAGCATGATGAATGTGGGCAACAGTGTCAGCATGGCGTGCCTATAACTGTACACTTTATATATTTGTTTATTAACTTTTTCTTTTTTGATAAAGATTCAATTTTTATTACTATATATGTTAATTGATTGAAAAAGAGCCAACCCCACTTCGCATTTCCAGCTGAATTTCAAGAAAGAGTAAAGGTAGATACTCTTGAAATTAAAATAATGTGCATAAATTTGTAATGCGATTGATGGTATAAAAAAAGCAGAGAGAAAGAAAGAAAGAAGCAAAGGTGGTGCTGATTCTCAAGACTGTGGGAACATTCTGAGCTTGGCTTTTTGTGATAACATTATGTTTCAATGGTGGCTAACAAAGTTTAAGAAAGACTCATCTTTTTTCTTTTCTTGTTCGATCATCAATTTCTGATTCACTTTCTTGGTTTTGTGCTACATTGTACGGAGAAGGGTTTTTGCTGATTCGGTTGCTTTGATTTGTTAGGTTAGTTTTGAGGAAAATAGGGGTTTAACTTCTTGATTGGGGTTGTGGGTTTTCTTTAATTTGATGTTTCTTGGTTTGGATTGCAAGATTCATGGTGTTAAAGACTGGTTTCATATTTTCTGCATTCTTGTTCTTGTTAATGTAGGAATGGTGAAATTTTAAGTTTCTGATTGAATGTGATTTTGATTTCGATTTGTGTTTTAGGGAACAGATGTGTTGGTTGGAGTGCATAATTGTTTGATAAACGTACATGTGTTTTCAGTATCTGCCAAAATTAGTTGATGCTTGTTGTCTCCCACGCTCATTCCAAGATTCATGTTGGCTTTCACAGGTTTCTTCATATTCATTGGTGCAAGAAAATCTTTGTTCAAGATAGTGGGTTCTTGGGCTTGATTTCCTCATAGAGGATAATAAATGTTTTACATGTTAGAATATAAGGTTAAAGGTTGAAGTACAAATAACAAAAAACAGGATTAAAGATTGATTGAAAGAGCATTTATCTGCAAAGAAAGATGAAGTTTATGAAGCTTGGATCCAAGCCTGATCAGTTTCAAAATGATGAAGACAATATCAGGTTATCTATTACTATTACTATTACTATTACTATTACTATTACTATTACTATTACTATTACTATTACTCACCGTTGTTAATTCGTTCTTTGAGCCTTCTTTTATGATTCATATAGTGTTTTATGTAATGTTCTTAGCTAATAAATGATATAGTAGAATCATGTGTTGCTCCAGATGGTATAATGAATCCTCAAGAATGAATCTATAGTCTTGGCATGTGTTGTGACTTGTGATTGAACTCGTCTTGTTTCATTAACTATATAGTTACGGCTTCCAATTATTCGATGCTTTTGTATTTCAGATACGTTGCAACGGATTTGGCAACCGATATGATCATTAATGTTGGAGATGTCAAGTTCTATCTCCACAAGGTACACTATCATTTTTATGCTTAACTAACTTGTGCTGAAAACATATAGCTACATGTGTCTGTTCTGATTTTTTTGTTACTAGACTTCTTTAACATAAGTAAAATACAAAATCAATCTGTGTCTGTTAGCTTATCTATTAACATTACTTCATTTTATTGCAGTTCCCTCTCCTCTCCAAGAGCTGTCACCTTCAGAAGCTCGATGAAAATGACGAAATTAACCTCCACGACATTCCTGGCGGGCCCACCGCGTTCGAAATCTGCGCCAAGTTCTGCTACGGCATGGTGGTGACACTTAATGCGTACAATGTAGTATCAGCACGTTGTGCTGCAGAGTATCTGGAGATGTACGAGACCATCGAGAAAGGAAATCTCGTCTACAAAATCGACGTCTTTCTTACATCCAGCATTTTCAGGAGCTGGAAGGACTCCATAATCGTGCTTCAGACAACGAAATCTCTTCTCCCCTGGTCAGAGGAATTGAAGATCGTCAGCCACTGCCTCGATTCGATAGCTTCTAAAGCCTCCGTTGACCCTCTGAAAGTCAACTGGTCGTACACTTATAATCGTAAAAAGCTCCCGTCTGAGAATGAACACGTTAAAATCGTGCCCAAAGACTGGTGGGTGGAAGACATTTGCCAACTTCCAATCGATATATACAAACGGGTCGTTTCAACAATACAAGCCAAAGGAAAAGTATCATCTGACGTGATAGGGGAGTCGTTGAAAGCGTATGCTTTGAAAAGGGTCCCGGGTTTGAGCAAAGGGACCGTACAAGGCGATACTTTGAAGTATCGTTACTTGGTTGATACCATAACCGAGCTGCTGCTTCCAACGGAGAAAAGCTCAGTTTCTTGTAGTTTCTTGCTCAAGTTATTACAAGCTTCATTCATACTAGAATGCAGAGAGACGACGTCTAGCACCCTAATGCAGAAAATTGCAGAGCAGCTCGATGAGGCAACAATGGCTGATCTTGTGATACGTTCTCCTAGTGGCGAGACGGCCTTGTACAATATAGATATAGTACGGGACTTGGTTGAGCACTTTGTGATGCAAGAGGGTAGCACGCAGAGCGATGATCCTGACTTTAATGACATATATAGAGGTTTATCTGTGGATGCTTCCAAGATTAAGGTTGCCCGATTGGTTGATAGTTATTTGGCCGAAGCTGCTCGTGATTCGTCTCTACCCCTATCCAAATTTTTCGATCTAGCGGCTATGGTTTCCGCCTTTCCAAGATCAACACATGATGGAATCTACCGTGCTATTGACATGTATCTCAAGGTTTGTTTCTGTATTCTTCTCCATTATATTTGCCACTCGTATTAGCTGTTTCACTAAAAGGTATTAGTTGTTTTCACTGAAAAGTATCAGTTGTTTACAGTTGCACTACACGACTGTCATACAAGAGTGTTACTCTTAATATAAGTACATCAATCATTTATACAAGACAAAAACTTGTATGCACCATGAAGTTCAAGTGTACTTTTAAATGATAAGCTGTTTTACTAAAAGGTATTAGTTGTTTCACCATAGAGTATTAGTTTTTCACTGAAAAGTATTAGTTGCATACAGCTGCAATGTAACACTATCCATTTCAGGAACACCCGGGGATTACAAAGAGCGAGAAAAAGAAGCTATGCCGATTAATGGATTGCAGAAAGCTTTCAAGCGATGCATGCGGGCACGCTGTGCAAAACGAGAGGCTTCCATTACGGGTGGTGGTTCAGGTCCTTTTCTTCGAGCAAGCCAGAGCTGCAGGGAGTAGTGGTAGTAGCTTGCCTGATCTACCGGGCTCTCTACGGGCTTTGCTGTCAGGTGGATCGTACGGTAGCTCTAGGTCTGCAACTACCAACACGGACGAGGAATTATGGGACGCTGATCAAACTGCCGAAGAACTCAAGTCGTTGAAGCTGGAGCTTGCTTCGATCAGGCTCAGAAACAACGGCAGCTCTGGTAACATTAAATGATTATTGTATCTGCTAATTCCCTTAGGATGTTAGAGACCCAAAGCCACTATTTGGAGAAATTTTCTGCTCAAATTTTGGATATTTGTGTTTTGCTGCTTGTTTTTTTTTTCAAATTTTGGCTCTTCCCAAGGGAGAATGTAGGTTTTAGTTTGTTTGTTTTTAGCTATGTACCTCCTAATTTAGGGCTTCATTCTAGTACGATTAGTATAAGCGTATTGTCTTGATGATGCTATTTTATACAAGTGTTATGTATTAATGGGTTAAAATAAAAAATGAGATATTATTATTTGATATAGTGGTGTCAGTGCATGGAGAAGAGAGTTGTGCACGGGAGTTTGGAGGTTATCGAATTCATATTGCAAAAATAAATTGAAAATATTTGTTGATTTTATTTTTCTACCAAACGAATTGAACAATATATTTTAAAAAATGGATGGTAAAATATAGTGTGAACAAGTTTCACGGCGAAACTGGTTAAGGAGTGTGACTTATATTACTAAAGAATGTGACTTTTTACTGTAAAGGGTGTGACGTTTTACTATAAAGAATATTATTCATAAAAGTGAAGGGTGTGACTTATATTATAGCAAAGAGTGTCGTAATGATAATTGAAGGGTGTGACTTATATTACTAAAGGGTGTGACTTATATTACTAAAGAGTATGTCTGTAAACAAAAAAAATTAATTTCACGGTGAATAAGATTCACAGCATACCAACTCAAAATGAATAGTAGTATTTAATTAGTCGCACTAAAGGAGTCAAAATTTAGTTAAAATTAGAGGAAGTAAAAAGTTATAGATGTGAACAACCTTAAATAAATTTTGTACAATTTCCTGAAAAAAATGAGAATTGGAATCAAAAGCTTTCAAAGAAAAGTGTTGATAGAGAAGAAAAGAGTCTCCAATAAATAAATAAGTTTCATAATATGTAATTGAATTATTTGACTCATTTTACTCATTCTAACACCTTTTTCTAACTCATTAAACTTGATCGGTATTATACACTAAATATGTTCAAATGCTCATAAATTGAAAACCAACTTCATAATTCCACAATCAATCACAACCGTTCATCCAAAATTGAAAATCCACAGTATGTCTTAGGAAAATAACTAAAATTGGGAAATTATGATCCAAGTATTTTCCTAGATTCTGCAAACTTCTTCCCCTTTAATTCTTAGCTTTTATATAAACAAGATTTCTGTATGATCCAACACAGTCTCTTTATCAATTACTTTTGTTGGCTCTTGATAAATCTTAATGCCCAGTTCTTTATAAATTTGGACATAATAATGTTAGACAAGTTGTGGGACAAATTAAAATCAAATATATATTACTTACTCACTAACTCAATTTGATTTTTCTTTCTACTAACTCAAGTTGTGGTTGAGATATTCTTGTCAGAGTCTCTCGTTTATTTAGTGCTAATTGTACTATCAAGAAGGTGCTTGAAGGAGTCGAATGAGTTGCAGTTAAAAATGAAGCTACAGAAGGTCTGAGAGGGGTAATAAGGTCACTTTCCTAGATCAAGTAGTAAAAAGGGTATAGACATCCACTTGAAGATGAAAAGTAGATAATCATCATCCATCACAGTGTTATATCTACAACAGTAACACTCATGTGAATTAGGTTCACACTATAAACCCTAATTTAATATGACTCATTTTGAGGATGAATTGACCCGAATTTTGCCCAATTGAATCCACGCGCTTAAGCTCATTCCACCTCCTCTCGCGCCGTGGCACACTCATTCCAAACTCCTTTTTTGTCGATAATAGTAATAGTTTATATGTGTAATGTTGGAAAATGGAGCCCATTTTTCGGGTGAACGAGAAATAATATTCTCAATAAATGTTGTAACCAACAAATGGGAAAGTGGGAAAAGGAAAAACAAAGAGTTTCTATCCCACATTGGAAAATGAGAAAATAGGAAGTGAGTATATAAAGAGCTATTCACTTGTTGCTTGTAAAATATTGTGGTTCACTCTTCTCCACCTTCTACGAGGGGGTGCAGGGGGGTGCAAATCTTGATCGAATTTGACCTTCGAAACCCGAACTTGTGAGCGAGCGCGACCTGCGTACACGAATGTCGCACCTGTTTGGTGGCGGACGTGCAAGACAACTTTAACTCATACGTTTGAAAAAATACAAGCAATTGCTAATATCATACTGCTTGTGTTTGCTTTCTTATTTCGTTCATACTCCCAGATATAATATCGAGCATTTCTCAGTTCGACATGAGAAAGATAAAGTGCTATTATCTTCGCTTTATAATCGTTTTATTTTGGAAGACAAGTGTCCTACGAATCACTAGCACCGAGAGTGAAGGGCATAATTGTTTTAAGAAAATCGTGCTCTCACGAGACTCGATTTTCGTTTCGTTTAATTTTCATTGTTCATTATTTTATCAGTCATTTTCGGTGCACCCTACCTACTTGTAATAGTGAAACTTAGGAAGCATACGGTGACAGTGATAATTTTTATATATAGTAGTGATAGTTTATGTGTTTAACAATGATACTTAGTATATCATATATAATGACAAATGATAGTTTTTATGAAAGAATAATGATAGTTATTCTTAATAACAATGATAATGATAATTTTTCCGAAAGAATGATGATAGTTTTTCTAAATAATAGTAATAGTTTTTTTTTAGTAACAGTGATAGTTTGTCCACATTATAGTGAGAATTAATTTGAATAACTGCTGGGGAAGAGAAGAGAAACACTCGAACTCATCCACATAGACAAAACCACCGCGCTCTTGGAAGCCGCGGTCGTATTAGTGGCAATCATGATCTGCGGAACCCATGAACAAGTGGAGAAACTCAGAACCTTTGCTCAAAAAATCTGGTTGGTGTTTGCAGTTTTGCACGGCTGAGAGAGAGAAGCTATGCATTAAAAAGCAGATCTGACCGGTCGGTCGGACCTCTACTCGGCAACGATACTGAATCGCTTTGGAATATTGGAACGCTCGATGAGCGACTTGGCCATGAACCGCCCAAAACAGACGAAAAGCGGAACGAACCGGGGACCGTTGAACCGTTCACTCACCGATTCGACTCTACTTTTTTTTAAAAATAATTAGAAAGACCGAAAACACGAGGACCCTTCCCTTCGCGAACACCACATGATATTTAGTTATCCATTTGCTTGCAAAAGTCTCTCTCCTTTTCTCTTTCTCTCTATGTCAAAAATAGTTGTAAAATGTGAAGGGGAGTGGGGACTGGGCAGGCGTGAAGAAGGGGAGCGGAGGAGGCGGAAATATATTGAAATGATGGGCCTCAATATTTTTTTATTGAACTAGGTTGACCTATTATTAGATAAACTAGCATCGCTACGGATATTATTATCACTTAATATTTTATATATTAAAATATTATTCTAAATTAATATAAATATAAATTTTTACATTGACAATTTGTTATATTTTTTAATTTTATATTTATAAATAATGTGAGTTTTAAATCTAAGATTTTAAATTTTTAAATAACGTATAATTTTATTTCATAACAATATTAATTTGTTAAAAGATAATTATTTACATTAAAGAATTATAATTTTTGACTTTATAGTATTTTTATGACATATATAATATTAATATTATTATGTATCTATAACAAAATATATATATTGTGTAATGTTTATGTTTTTTTTTTCAAGATAAAAATATGGATTTAATTTTAAAACATATAATTTTGACATATTCTTTAATTAATAAATTTTAAGAAATTTTATAACAAATAAATGGTAAATACATATATATATATATATATATATATATATATATATATATATGAATTCATCATATACATAAGATAAAAATGATTATTGTTATAATAATTTTATACGCAAAGGACTTTAACAAAAATAAAACACTATGAATATGATGAAAATTGATTTAAATATTTATTATTACAGAAATAGATATTTCTTAAAAAAAAATCATTAAAAGCTACATTTCTTGTGATACTACCATCACAATTATCATCGTGACACAGTAGAATCTTTAATCCATGTCGGTTTGTTATCCGAGAAATACCTATTTACAATGGTCCATGACAAAAAACGGCTTCTGCAAAAAATTTTATGCAATAAATAGATTGTCCTTAAGTTTTGTTTATACATATAGCATTTGAAACAACGGGAACTGTCTTCGTTGATGAAAATTAATTCTTCTTCTTAAGCACAAGGTAAAATTCATAAACTAAAGAGAACAAATGAGAACAAGAGTACGGAATATATGAGGATGTCCAACCACAAGCACCGATAGATCAATCCAACAACCAATTCTCTTTTAACAATATGATTTTGAGATATCCTGTTTAAAAAAAAACAATAAAAACTATCTCAATTTGTTATCAATATTTGTAAAAATGAAATGTCAAGTCCAAATTTAATAATCATAATACATAATCAGATAATCTATGATATGTCCACATAGTTAAACATTTTCTTGGGAAATATAGTAGGGATTGTACACAATGCTACATTAACATTTTTAATGTAAAAAGTTTAGCTTTTGAAAACTTATCAATAAGTTAAGGTATTTCTGTAATAAAATGTCGCAAGGTATTTACCATTTGCTCTAAAAATATCACAAGTCACGTTCAAGTTGTATAATTATTTGGAGTAAATTGCGTCAAATTCTACCGTGATTCTAAAAATTGGCGCCAAGCACCCAGGTAATTTAAAAATTGTATGTAACCTCATTGTGTTTTATAAATATGGCATGAAATCTCTTTTTTTTATAATGGAAAGTTTATACACGCTTGCTTAATGCGATTTATAGTGCTTTTCTTCTTACATTTTTTGTTGAAAAATGATAGAATATACCTTCATTGACTATGTTAAAGGGGCATATTTTTACAATTTTAAAATTTTATATAATTATTTAATTGTTATTCGTAAATACTGTAAAGTGACAAGGTGAATTTTTTTTATCCTTTGTGTATCTAATTATCGTTAATGTATTATTAAGTAAATAATTTATATATTAATATGAAGTTAGAAATATTAAGGATAAAATTACAATAAAATAAATATAATTTTTTAAAAAAACCTTATAATCTGTATTTAGAAAAATGAAAAAAAATGTGTAAAATAATTTTAAAATGTTTTAGATATATAGAGGATTTTTTCACGTGATCAAAAAAAATTCTTCACCGTCCATGAAAAAAGTGAGTTAATATAAATAGGAGAATAGAAGGTTATTTCTATCAATTTCCAACAAAAAAGTTGAAAAAAAAAAAGAAAACACTAAAAATCACATGAAATAAGTGTGTAATGCACTTTTTATTTTTTTATCAAGAAAATTATCATTCATTAAATAAGGTACAAGTTGTAGCAACATAATTCCACAAATCTTTCTAAAATCACAGTTCCACCCACCGAAGGAAACACCACATATTAGCTCCAAAATCTCCCTTTTTTTCTCATCAACAATATTCTCCTCGTTCCATTCAATCTAGTAAAAAATAACGAGTTGATATGCTGTGAAACTTGTTCACCGTGAAATTAATTTTTTTTTTTACAGACATACACTTTAGTAATATAAATCACACTCTTTAGTAATATAAGTCACACACTTCAGTTATCACTGCGACACTCTTTGCTATAATATAAGTCACATCCTTCACTTTTATGAGTAATACACTTTACAGTAAAAAGTCACACACTTTAGTAATATAAGTCACACTCCTTAACCAGTTTCACCGTAAAACTTGTTCACACTATACTTTGCCAAAAATAACACTGTTTCTCCACTTCCACATAACCCGAACTACACAAATCCAAAGATCAATAGCACTTTATATTGTCTTGTTGGGAAATTTATAGTTTTGATGAAAAGTTCCAAAAACACATGTAATAGGACCAGTCAGACCTGTTAGCTGACTGATGTTTCCATTACTGCTATAGGAGACCAGTTGATAATGATTGTATAAAACAACTGATGTAATAGATAGGTCACATATTGAGGGGAACTCAATATGTATAGGTCGATTCAAGAATCGGAAGAAAGTCGATATCCGACAGGCGTAACGTTAAACCGAATCGGAAGATCGGATCGAATCCCAATCTTGTCGATAACTCAAACAGGTCATGAAGCTCAAACCTCGAATACTAGAAGATCGATGACTTCCGAGAAGATAAGACCAAAGACCTACATCACCGAGTCGGCCCGGTTGAAGCTAAGTCAACAGCGCCAGAAGACTTATCGGTAGATCGATCGGTTCGGATCGATCAAAGTCACTCATAAGATGAAAAACCGATGTTTCATCTTATCATACGCCTGCGATCTAAACAAGAAGAATACCAACCTTAGTTGGAGGAACAACACCGCAAAGCAAGGCTTCCATCCAATAAGGAAAGAGACACGTATGAACGGAGTCGATACATCGGGATTCGATGTTGCTCTCTCAAACGGCTATAAAATACACATTCACGCTTTCGCCATGCCGTTCAAGAAGCCACATCAAGCACCAAAGTCTACCTAAAATAGCCTGAAATTCAAATTGCTCTCCAACGGCTCTTTGATTTCAAGGTCTATAAATATGGGATCACACTTCGTAAAGTGTAACACTGAAATGCTTGGACAAACAAAATAATCAAGAAGCTCAAACTATAGTCGATTTCCGCATCGAAGAACACAACAACAAGCTTATTTTATATTGTGTTCATCCCATAAGTTCTTAGCAAGAAATCTTTTCATCTAGCTATTAGGGTCGCTTTGCACGCATGAAAAGATTTCATAGTTGAACTTAAAACAACCTTACCCAAACCCCAAGTTAGGATAAGTTGTTTAGCAAGATTTCGATCTAGGGTTTCTAGTACTTGATTTACGGGATCGGTTGAGTGAGAACTCTTAAAACATCTGTTGGTGTCTTGTGTTGGACTAACACACAAAACTAAGTCCATCGGTTAAGTCGGTTAAGTTGGTGCCCCTTGTGAAAGGGAAGAGTGGACGTAGGATCCGGTTTGTCCTAACCACTATAAATCTTGTGTGCCTTTATTTGCTTTGATTAACTCGCTCTCACATCGCACAATCTTAAAGCGCATACATATTCTAAGTTAAGATCGAGATAGCACCAAGCTTCGATCCGACGGACTTGATATTTCATCATCCGATTAAAAAGATAAAACTTGAATCGATTTATACAAAAACCGGTTTTTCACACGGGTAAAACTTAAGCTTCAGACACATCATCGATTAATCGATAGTTACGAACCGATCTGTTTTTTGGCTCAAGAAGTTGGCTATCGACCAAACCGATTCACTCGCGACTGATCAAAGCATTCCGCTCACACCGGACCAGACGAAAAGTTTTTTGTAAGTCTATTCACCCTCCCCTGACTTACGCCCTCACATAACCCGCTCGGGACCTACAAGTGGTATCGAGCGGTTGGTTCTTCCCACCAATCGACTCGGTCATTGTGGTCAATCGAAATCGATCTTTGAAAACCGCTTTTAAAACTCATTCATTTTCCAAAATCACTCAAAGATGGATAACACGTCCCAGATGTATCATGATCTGCCGAAGTTCTCAATCGATGAGTATGCAGATTAGGCCATATATATGTCCAACCATCTAGGCTCGATCAAGTTAGCGTAATGATGGAAGTCATCGAGAGAGGACCCATCATCATTTACTACGCATATCCTGCAATCGGAGGAGATCCAGATTTTCCCACGGAAGTCTTTGTACAAAAAAAGCCCATACGATGGACGCAGTAAGAAAGAAAATCGATACTCGGACACCATTGCAAGACATATTATCATGAAAAACAATGGATAAGGTCACCAAAGAAAAGATTAAGTATCTCAAATCATGAAAAGCAATGTGGGATACTCCGGGTGAGATCTGCGAGGGAAATGAACAGATAAAAGACGGTAGCCTTCAAGCCTAATCGCGAAGTTCGAGAAACCAAGATGTCGCTTTGCCGAAACCATCAACGAACTCGATGGAAGAATTACAATGTCTATAAACAAGCTTTCGAGAACTTGGTAGAGATGTCCGATAAAGATATCAACTATAAGATCCTAAGGTCTCTCACCAAGAAGTGGGACATGAAGGTCCGCGGTAATCAAAGATTGCGGGACATTTCAAGAATGAAACCTAGTAGCTTGTTCTTGAGTCTTAAAGCTCACGAGTTCGACTTCGATTGAAAGAGGTCAAAGTCGATGAAGACGAGGTGCCTCAATAAACCTCGACTTCAAAATCGATTGCTTTCAAAGCAACCAAGAAGCGAGAACAAAGGCCAATGAACCCATTGAAATATAATAAGTCGTGCGATCAGACGCTCACCTTACTGCGAAGCTTGGAGAAGTCGACATACAACTTGGTAAGTATCGAAGATTTTATAAGGACTATCAACATAGCCGAGGATTTAGATAGGAGATCGCATAAATGATCTCCGTGAAAGAACCAGATCCGATGATCGGAGGGATCACAGAGATGAAAGGAAAAGAGATAGTCGACGGGCTGAAAGAAGAGAAAATCAATCGCATAAAGAGAAGTTCGCACCACTATCGAAAAGGAAAGTCACCGATAGGTCATACAGACAGAGTGATTCACCTGAAGAAAAAAGTTCGGTGGATCAAGGAGCGTGCTTCAATCGTGGAGAAGCTGTGTCACTATAAAGACGATCGCCTGCACTGACGCCGGAGAGGGAAGAAAAGAGGAACAAAAGAGAACAACGCTATAGAGACGGAAGAGCCATGGTTGCCGATACGTCAGAATTGACGATTCTTATCGCCCTCCGAGGACTCCGGATATCCTCAGAGAAGACTTCGCCGACAAGAAAGAAGGGCCGACTTCTATGAAAAACGAAGATCTCGATATTCTCGCCGACGATGATGAACTCGCCCGATGGCTGGGAGGACCAAATTCGAGGTAACCTCCAAAACTCCGCTTCGCTTCGCTTACACTCGCTATCATTAACACACTTTGGCCGGGGAGATTGACTGCAGCTCTACTCGTGAGCAATTGCTTGAAGATCTCTCCAATGCAAAAGAGACACTTATGCTTATTGTGGAAGCCGAGAATGATAAGCCGAGGACCGAAATAATCACTTGTCAAGAAAATGATCTCGAAAAGCCTCTCAACTTAGATCACCAAATCGCCGTAAGGTAAATCGAGGAATTTAAAATTCTCGGTTAAAGCTTCGATTGAAAAGCAGATCAAAGATCGACGGCAATTAATGAATGCCAAAGTCGATGACTTCAAAATCTTGCAAGCAAAATTCGATGAGCTATTCAACGCATGAAAGTCCTAAATCCTCCGAGGATAATCATGTAAGAAAATAGAGGTTTTTTTTCAAAATCATCTAAAACCGCTCAAGACATGAACGCCTATTTTCGAATAAAGATTGATAAGGAGGACTTGGCTATGAGAAACCCTCCACATCCTCAAAAGCCCGATGATTCATCTCGGAAAAGGTGTAATCGCAATTTATTTCAAAAGATACACCAAAAGCTAAACTTGTATCTAATAGGGTAAGAGACCAGTTGAGCGGGTAAAAGTGCCCAACGGTAAAGGGAAATGTAAATGGACCCCAACTGGTAAAGCATCACCGAGGAATCAACGAAGAACCCAGTTCTTACGAAGAGACCTCAACTCGATCAACAGATCGAGAATCGAAAAAAGACAACCTACAAAAGGGAAGTCTAATCTGAGACCCATCAAGGTCACCGCCTAATAAGCATGCTTCGTAAAAAAATAAAAAACCATCTATGCGAAAAGGATATGAATCTTTTGATGGTAGCGAATTCACCTACCCCTATAAAGAAATTTAGGTCGTTCACACAAGTAATCATACAAATCGAGAAAGCATATAAGGATAAGTATGATTATGTTGACGGGTATGGGAGACAAATCGGGCCTTCGATCCGACCGATCACAATAGAAGTGCTCTGTTTGTATGGATCCCCAAATCCAAACCTAACCCCTCGGGACCCAATCCAAAAAAAGGGTACCTAAAGCCCCGATCGATTGCAGGGTTCGCGTGGGTCCGCCAACAAAGGAGGTGTGCAAGCAACTATCCGGGTACATCGATAGTGGATGCTCAAGGCACATGATTTGAAGCAAACATCTCCTCGGTTCCTACATAGAAACGAAGAAAGGCCAGCGTGTACTTTTTCGGTGATGATAACTTTGGTTATACCAAAGGGTTCTAACCTTAGAGAATGATGATGTACAAATAACCTCGAGTCTCGTATGTCAAGGTCCGAAGCACAACCTATTATAGGTTTCACAATTCTGCGACAATCGGATTAGGTGTTGAGTTCTCGGCGATCAATGCACTATCAAGAATCGAGTCACTCAACAGATTTTGCTAATCGGTTCAAGAAAAGGGACGATCTACACGGTGATTGGAGCAGTTTGTCCAAGAAATGCGTGCTGATTGTTAAGAGTTCCAAAAGTAGCGATTGGCTCGCACAAAAAGAATGAGCCATCTGAACTTTAAAACTCTTAATAAGATAAATTAGGATGTCTCTAGTGGAAGGACTTCCGAATGAAGTGTTCTCAAAGGATCGGACATGTCTTTGCATGTCGGAAGGAAAAACAGTCAAAGCTTCATTCAAAGGAATTTCCGGACCCAAAGATCCAAAGCAGATCTTCGCAATTTCTTCATATGGATCTGTTTGGACCCGATTACACCGTCCGGTCTCAACGGACGCAAATACACTCTGGTAATCGTGGATGACTATTCCAAGTTTACCTGGGTTATATTCTTACATAAGAAGAATGAGACGACAACCAAGATACCCGAGTTGCTAAGAAGATTACAAAATGAGAAGGGTGTCAGCGTAGTAAAAATCAGATCAGATAAAGGTACAGAATTTCTGAACTCTTTTATTACTGATTTTTGCTCTAAGTTTGGTATACTGACATGAAAACATCACCGCGAGGACGCCTACAATGTAATGGAGTAGGTGAATCGGAGAAACAGAACTCTCAAAGAAAAAGCTTCGACAATGTTAGTTGAACATGCGATACCAAACCGTTTCTGGGCAGAAGCAATCAACACTGCATGCCATACGCAGAACAGATGTCTCCTGACTAAGGCTCACTACAAAACACCCTATGAACTATGGAAGGGCAGAAAACCTCGTGTTTCTTACTTCCATGTTTTTGGGTGTAAGTGTTTCATACACAATAATGGGAAAAGTCAGTTGAAGACTTTTGAGGCCAAGTCTGATGAGGGTATATTTCTAGGGTATTCCTCATCTAGCAAAGCTTTCAGGGTCTACAACAAACGAACCCTAATTGTGGAAGAAACACCCCATGTAACCTTTTGATGAAGCATCTTCGATCAAGAGAAATCGCCTCGAACAAAAGTACTGATCTACGAGTAACCTCGATATTCGAGAAAAATGGATCGGCCCCCTAACGATCAAGGAAAAAGGATCGAAATCAGATCAATTTACATTCCAGATCTAGGCGATTCACCGATCAATCGATCCTAAGGTACGAACAACCTGCCGATGAAAAAAGTGATTCAACGAGAGACAGAAAGAATCGAACCATCCGGCCTGGGGAACTCTGAAGTTCTCCGCGAATGGACATCGACACATGATGAGTCCAACATCACCGAGACTTGTTCTTATCAAGTGGACCATAACCTGCGACCACTCCCAAATCGCTAGTAATAAGATTTTATCGAAACGGACGATGTTCTCAAACCGACGCAAATCGAGCAGAAGGACTGGATAACCATCATCCAACCGATCGATAATCGGAGACCCGTCGATAAAATTAAAAACTAGACATCGACAGTTGAAAGTGCCATGTATTCTTTGTTATCTCGCCTATGAAGGAACCAACTAAAATAGAGGAAGCATTACAAGACGAAAACCGGATTCTAGCCATGCGAGGAGGAAAGGAGCATTTCGAGAGAAATGAAGTATGAACTAGTAGACGACCGAGTCATCAAGACGTAATTGGCACGAAATGGGTCTTCAAGAACAAGAGAGATGAGAAAAATGTTATCACGAAATAAGGCAAGACTTGTTGCTAAGGGGTATTCCGCAATCGAAGGAATTGATTACGATGAGACCTTTGCACCGGTCGCCGCCTTTGAAGCCATTCGGGTTATTTACGGCATATGCTTCCCCGGTTCGGTTCACCGTGTATCGGATGGACGAAAGAGTGCTTTCTTAAGCGGGGTACTAGCAGAGAAGTTTATGTCGAACAACCTCCGGGCTTTGAAAAAGGCAACCAAGTGTATCGTTTAAGAAAAGCTCTTTATGGCCTGAAACAGTTCATGAGCACGGTATGATACACTCTCGCTTCTTGATTGAAAGTGGGTTCACTAAAGGAACAAAGGGATGTAACCTTATTCGTAATAGAAGATGGAGAAGATATTCGATGGTTCGATTTACGTGGGCGACATCATCTTCTGATCTCCTAACAAGAGCCTATGTGAAAGATTCAAAGAACCGATGCAAGGGAAATTGAGATGTCCATGATGGGTCGATGAATTACTTTCTAGGTCTCCAAGTTAAACAAAGTACGTATGGATATTCATCTCGCCAAAAAAAGTACACTAGGAATCTATTGGCTAAGTTTGGAGTTCAAAATAGTAAGGAAGCCAAAATTCCTATGATGATCGGATTCAAGATGGATCCGATAAAGGCTGGTCGAAAACAAATCGGGAAGGAATATAGGGCTCTCATTGGATCTCTATTATACCCGATGCGCCACCCGGATATCACTTTTTTTGATGAGGGTGTATGTGCGATTTCAAGCAAATCCAATGATCACCACCTAGAAGCGGTAAGCGGATTCTTAAGTATCTCAAGGAACAATAAACCTTGGTTTATTCTACCCATCGATGATAATCTAGAGCTTAGTGGGTATTACGATTACGATTATGGAGGTTGCAAGATCGATGTAAAATCAACCTCGGGAACATGTCGATTCTTAGGAAGTAAACCGATCTCGTGGTTTTCAAAAAGCGGAACATCGATTTGCGACATCTACAATCAAGGCAATATATGGTAGGCAGAAGTTTGTTCCCAATCGCCTTCGCTCGATCGGCGGTGAGGATTACAACATTGTAGCTAAAAACGTGCCTATATTCTCGTGCGATAATAGTCTTATTGCAATCACTCGAAATCCGGTTCTACATACAAGATGCAAGCATGTGGATGTGAGACACCACTTTATAAGAGATCACGTTGAAAAGAAGAATATCGAGAATGGAAAAGATTCATCTTGATACGTGGGAAGATGTTCTAACCAAGCCACTACTACCGAGATCGATTCGAGAGATTTATGCAATGAGCTAGGACTTCTAGATCTTGGAGAAAAGTCACCTAAAATGTTTGATGGAATGTTCTCGAACTAGTCGGTTAAGAGACTAACCGGATGAGAGAGATCACCGAGCTTGAAACTCCAACAAATCGGATATATCGATCTATATGTAAAATATCGGTTGAAGGGGAACTTCAACCGATCAAGGAGGATCAAAAGGGAAATCGACGTACTCAAGGAAAGATCGGCTAAGCTTGAAGTTTCAACAAATCGGATCTGGCGGAGAAGATCGGGTTGAAAGGATCGATTAGGAAATTTCTTAAGGCTTAAAGGTAATGATTAAGATCAACAAGTGGAATCAACATTGACAAGTAATATTGACCGATTACTATATCGACCAACCAGAATCTGATCTCTTTTCTCTTGTTCTTTATTTATTTATCGGATCGTATCGATATTATTTGCCTTACTTGTACCCACTATCCTTGTGGCGTGTACTCTTGCAAATCATTTAATGCGGACGTGGGCGTGGGGTATTAACCGCTATTTGATCGTGCTTTTTTTAATCCAAAAGTTTTTTTACGCGTGCGTTTTCCCCGACCTACGATCAAAAACCCGCTTCAATGGAGCGCATAATCTTTTCAAAACGTTTGATCTTCCAAATCTTGTCTTATTGTTCCCTCCGCCTCTATATAAGATTCATCAAACCTTACCGAGTTTTTCTTCTTTCACAAACTTGCATTATTATCAACCTCAAAAACTTCAAATTTTCTCTATCGTTTCAAAACGATTTCTTAGAGTTCAAAATCATCTCTCGAAAATTTGAATCGGTAATACTTTCTTTTAAACTTAATGATGAATCTTTCTTTTCCGATAAAAACGTTGATTTCAAAAGTTGTTTTTCTAATTTATGCTTCATTGCCTCTTGTTTTCCAGCGATATGATATTGATATTGATTATGCACAAAATTAATGAGTCTATCTCACCAGAGATGGCCACTCATGGACTAGGAAAGATCATGTGCAACTATGTGGGCCGCAACGAAGATCTTTGAGGATAAGTTCGTTCGGTTTGGAACCATCGAGGATCTTGAATCCATGGAGGTGGAACAAATTTCAAGAAGGCCGGATCGAAACATATTGCTCGCTCAAAACGCAATCCAAAGATGCGATGATGGCACTACAATTCTGCGGAATTTGAGTGTGGATACGTAAAAATCGCGAGACGAACCGATATCGTCCAACGGAGAAGAAAAATCGATCGACAAATGCGCACATCACTCGTCTGTTCACCATACAAAAGGGCGAATCTCACCCGCACACTACAGGGAGAATGAGGGCGAAGAAATCGAGAGGAGCTCTTAAGAGAGGCGGACAAACATCGAAGCCGGATTCATCGGGCCAATGCTCAAAAGAAAGTATGATCGTTGTTTGACATTCCATCAAGAACGATCATAGGAATCTCATTTAGCCCGGATGCTCTCATACATCACCAAAATGTACAAACATGGCGTGAATAATTGATGGGGCTCGAAACATCAATTGCACGGCTTCTCGAAAGCCATCTTGCTCCAAGAACACGAAAAATTTGGAGTCAATGAATCCAGCAGTCTTTTTCAAAAGAGAATCAAGAATCTCAACAAGGTTGCGCTTATATTGAAGGACAAACCGCCAAGCGCCAATGGAATCGAATGGATCAAGTCCTACAATGCCTTCCTCTCATCAACTTCAGTTATATACGGGCCACCAGACGATGACAAGGAGCCCACTCCAACAAAATCAAGAAAGGAAAGAGCAAAAGAAGTATAAATCCACACCGCTTGCTCCACGTAAAAAAACGAAAACGGTGAAGGCCGGAGAAGAGGCCAAAGAAAGCAAAGAAGCTACCATGACTCTAAAGACTAGAAGATGAGTCGAAGAAGAAAGAAATAGCGTATCATGCATTGCGCAACAAAGAACAATCGCACAGCAAGCTTCTCAACCCGAGGGCTCGCCAGAACGATCCGAGGTAGAAGCACAAGCTGATAAATCTCCTTCTCTCAACCTCGGTGATTCACCGCTCGGACTAAAGGTCATTGAGCATGTCTCTCCCCGCTAGTTCACCGCTCATGAACTCGAACCAGATACAAATCGCCACTACAACCCGCTGCACCGCAGTCGAACCAATCGACAACTTCCGCCGACTCAAGCACAACCCGAAGCTTCCACATCTCATCCAATGAGAATGCGACGGATAATTCTCAGATCGAGATCAACAAAGACCATCACCGGAAAAATGGTCGGACTAAGAATTGAACGAGATTGATGAGACGATCCACAACCCGGGTCGCCCATCCCGCTATCGAGAAGAAGTCATGGAGATCCTCACCGAGAGAGATCTCAGAAAAAGCTTCTCGATCTTATTTTACTTGTTGAAGCAGATGGGTGGTGCGGATGAGTTCGCAGATTTTGACTTCGATATGAGGAAGTCTGCCAAGTGGGATCACCAAATTTGAGCTAATATCCGATAAATCTGCGGAAAGCTCTGATCCACGAAGTTGGAATTGCCGAAGAAGAAGAGTCGAGATCGCCAAGAAGCCCGTAAATGACGCCGAAATGGAGAATGCGGAGTCTGCCGATGAAAGTGGAACCGGTCTTTGCGGTTCACGACCAACCACCGGAGGCACAAACAACTCAACCTCGATCAAGTGATGGATCCAATTCCTACATCTCAAATCACCATCGATCAACTTCGGAGATCGATCTTGTCTCAAAGATCTCGCGAAAGAAGAGATTGAGGAGTGCTAATCGATCGAGACAAATTAGTCTCAAACAAATCGAACCAATCGGAGATCGGTTCTCCCAATCCATGACCACCATGTCCTTTGAGCTTACAAAATCGTTGATGACAAGCTGAAACAGTGGATCAAAATCAATCTTCTTTTTTCCGACGCCATCGAGAAAAAAGGCTCGAAAGTTATCGTAAGAGAAATTTGACAAAATGATTTGGACACTCTACGCTAAATGGAAATCGCCAAGACAGAGATTACATAACTGTTCGTAACCTAACGACTCAAGCTTCAGGTTTATCTCGCTAAAGATCATAAATCGTGCATTATCGATCAACTTTGGTTCTCTCGACTTCCCACCTCAATCGCTTTTTGATCAAACCAAAAAGGGAAGGATCTGAGAAACCAACCGACACATCGAAGATCCGATTCATACGGATAAGGTCCAGGGATCAATCGCAAAGAAAGGTCTGCTGCGGTCTTTGGGACATCAAAATCGGACCCGATTACTCGCACCGAGAAAGTCACCGAAGACGCACTAGTCGACACTGGTGATAAGGAGCTAATTGTAAGATTGTCCAAAGAAAGCGTATGAATCAAGAAGAAAGAAGGGCGTAAAAAAAGCACAAGCGTAGGGGTTGAAACGGAAGTTCAATCAAGGGCTAAGAAAAGGATTGATTGGAAAATCGCACGAGAACCTCGGTTGCCCGGCAAGAGTCGGCGAGATCATACCAAAAACCTACCGCACGCACGCCAAGAGGTTTGAGGAATGGAATAAGATCGAAGTGAATGGCTTCTAGATGCCTTTGTCCTTGATCTTGTTCCATGAAGAAGAATCACCAGATGATGAGTTCCTCAACTGGTTCTGAGAATAAATATCCGGACTTTTCAAGTATCCGGAAAATGAGGCCAAACTTATGAATGTAAAAATATCTACTTGAGTTTGATATGCTAGTATACTCGAAGAAAAGGATGGCTCATTTGACAGATGGCATTTGAGAGATTCTACTTTGACATCTTGAGCAAATCGCATATAAATCCATCAAGTCTGCAAATGATGTCAAATGGAAACTCTATCGTTTTTCAACGTTCCACAAGACCAAAGAGAAATGCCGGAAGGATACAAGCCCGAGGAGTGAAGAATCGAAGACGTCTAGGGATCACCGCTTTTTAAATTCAAAACTTTTTCGATGTAACATGTAATCAACATACCTAATGAAAAGTTTATTTTTCGATCCCAAGACAAAATCTCTTTGTCTTCCGATTACTGCTCTTTAACCGTTTCTATACTTATCAATTGTTTGGTTTCTCGGTGTTTTGGTTTCATCAAAAAAAGGGAAATTGTTGGGAAATTTATAGTTTTGATGAAAAGTTCCAAAAACACATGTAATAGGACCAAATGACTGTTATTGGTACCGATGTTTCCATTTGCTATAGGAGACCGATTGATAATGATTGTATAAAACAAATCGATGTAATAGATAGGTCACATATTGAGGGGGAACTCAATATGTATAGGTCAGATCTGAAGAATCAGAAGAAAGGCGATATCAAATGCAGGCGAACGTTAAACCGAATCGGAAGATCGGATCGAATCAACTTGTCGGATAACTTCAAAGAAGTCATGAAGCTCAAACCTCGAATACTAGAAGATCGGATGACTTCCGGAAGATAAGACCGGAAGACCTACATCGGTAGAGTCGGCCAAATGAAGCTAAGTCAATGAGCGCCCGAAAGACTCTATCGAGATCGATCGATTCAGATCGATCGGTCATTCATAAGATGGCGATGTTTCATCTTATCATACGTCTGCGATCTAAACAAGAAGAATACCAACCTTAGTTGGAGGAACAACACTGCAAAGCAAGGCTTCCATCCAATAAGGAAGAGACACGTATGAACAGAGCTGATACTCGCGGGATTCGATGTTGCTCTCTCAAACGGCTATAAAATACACATTCACGCCGCCATGCCGTTCTCAAGACGCCACATCAAACTCAAGTCTTCCCTAAAATAGCCCGAAATTCAAATTGCTCTCCAACGACTCTTTGATTTCAAGGTCTATAAATATGGGATCACACTTCAGTGTAACACTGGAAATGCTTGGACAAACAAAATAATCAAGAAGCTCAAACTATAGTCGATTTCCGCATCGAAGAACACAACAACAAGCTTATTTTATATTGTGTTCATCCCATAAGTTCTTAGCAAGAAATCTTTTCATCTAGCTATTAAGTCGCATGGTAATGCAAGGAAAGATTTCATAGTTGAACTTAAACAACCTTACCCAAACCCAAGTTAGGATAAGTTGTTTAGCAAGATTTCGATCTAGGGTTTCTAAGATTGATTTACGGGATCGGTTGAGTGAGAACTCTTAAAACATCTGTTGGTGTCTTGTGTTGACTAACACACAAAACTAAGTCCAATCGGTTAAAATCGGTTAAGTTGGTGCCCCAGAAAGGGAAAGAGTGGGCGTAGGGACCCGGTTTGTCCGAACCACTATAAATCTTGTGTGCCTTTTTTGCTTTGATTAATCGCTCTCACATCGCACAATCTTAAAAGCGCATACATATTCTAAGTTAAGATCGAGATAGCACCAAGCTTACGATCCGACGGACTTGGATATGTCCGTAATCCGATTAAAAAGATAAAACTTGGAATCTGATTTATACAAACCGGGTTTTTTTCACACGGGTAAAACTTAAGCTTCCGCGACACATCGATTAATCGATAGTTACCGAATCGACCATTTGGCGTTCGATAAGTTGGCTATCGAGACCAAACCGATTCACTCGCTTACTCTGATCAAAGCTATCTGCTCTCACACCGATCAAGACGAAAAAGTTTTTCAAGTCTATTCACCCTCCCCTCTGGACCGCCCTCACATAACCTTTGAATTCGGGACCTACATATCTCAATAAAAATGGGGGTTTCAGGGCATGTTTATAAAACTTTTGATGCCGGTTTTTCACATTATAAGGTGACCTGATTCAATTTACCTTAATTATTTGCCATGAAAAAGTATTTGACCATTGTTAGATGACTAATGAGAACCTCTACTACAATAATCTTTTATTGAAGAAAATCTCTTTTAAACATAATGATAAATATAATTTAAATAATACTAAATACACAGGCACGTGCAATGTTCTAAAAATTTATAGTAGAGTAGAAATGATAAGTTTGTTGTCTTCAATGAAATTTAATAAATTAGTTGAAGAATCAATCAAAAAGACATTATGGATCTCTAATGCACGGATTCTTAAAAAATTAACAGTATGCAGTATCGGATTCGCCTGGGGTGCGATTCAGGTGGGATTCGCCTGGGATTCGCACCCGATTCGCCACGTGGCGAATCCCAATTTTTTTAAATTTTTTTATTATCGGATACGCGTATCCTGTTCCGAGGATACGCGTATCGGATACGTATCGAGATTTTTTTGTAAAATTTATTAAATTTTGGGGTTTTTGTTTTTGTAAAAAATTAAAACTTACTAATAATTTGAAGGACACACTCTAAAACTTATTAAATATTAAAATTTATTAATCTTTTATTATGATTTATGACTTGTATGTGTTAATGATATTTGATTTAATTATTGTTTTGTTACTTATGAGATGAATTTCTTGATATTAGTACTTGTGTTTTAAATACTCTTGATATTACTACATGTGTTATATATAATTGTTGTAAATATTTTAATATTATTACAGGTGATATATATAATTAAATTAAAAAAATTGACGTATCCTGGCCGTATCGTATCCTAAAAATTTGAAAATCTACGAATCCCCGCACCCAAATCGTATCGTATCTGCACCCCGCACCCGCGCAACACATTTATGGATTGATTTGATGAAGCATACGTCAAAAGATTAAGAAAAAAATTCCTTTAACTAAATCCTTAACACATAAGGTAATTAAGTTGTTTTGTAAACACAGTTACATGATACATTTGATGAGGTATGTTTTAGCAACATCTTCACAATTCTTAATTATCCAGCGCTATTAAAATATAAAATTATCTATTAATATATTTGTAAATCATAATTTCAGAGATACATTAATTTCATCAAAGTGAAAAATTTTAGAAAATGAAAAATGAATAAATGTATATATATAAAAAAAAAATAAGAATATAAATGATAAGATGTTAAATATGGTTTTAATATTCTTGAGTCTTAGATGGATAGTTCATAGGTTTTCAAGTTCCAGATTTATAGTTTCCTATTAGTGAGGTTCTATTTAAAATCATTTAGTCCATATATTAATTGTTTTACTAAATTTTAGGCCAAAAATTGATATATTTCTAGTTTTTATAAGCATGGTAATTAATGTCAAATAATTTATAAAAGGTTTTAATAAATGTGGCAATCATTATGTTCCTCTTTTGTGGTAACGTAAGTTCTTTCCTAAGAAGAATCCCTAATTGCACTTATGTTTCCTTATGTTTAATTCATTAGTTAATTTGTTGGAGTGAGTCTCTTGTGCATTCAGGTGCACTGTGCATGCATTTTAGAAAAATGCAACTTGTTATACTGAAACATACAATTTGTTTATACTGAATCGTGCAACTATTTTTTCATATTAATTGTTGCATGGTTCAATGTAAACAAGTTGCATCTTTCAGTATAATAAATTACATATTTTTAAAATGTACTATACGTACACGGTGCACTTGGATGTATACAAGAGTTACTCAATTTGTTCTAAACATACAATATACGAGCATATCTTAATCTTAGTATAAAGAATCTTGAAAGTAGATGTATTTTTCTGCATCATCTAATAAAATTAAGAGTAGATAACAATAAACAAATGACAAATTAAAGAATATAAAATAAAAATAAAAATAAAGATTCATAAGTACTAAATAGAGGGGCCTCTGTGTATAACAAATAAAGATCCATAACAAATTTAGTAAAAAATGTCAAGATCGAAAGTATCAAGGCCCAAATTTTCATCCCAAATACATTGACCCTTCATTACACGACCGATATAAACAGGTGTGCAAGTAAAGAATCAAGCTATTCAAATGCCATGCCCCATTGGTGGATCCATATAATCAAATAGGGACATCTTTATAGTGCAAGCAATTTTTCTTGAATCCAAAATACATATTTAATTTATACAATTCAGACACAAATAAGACATTAATTAAGTGATACCCGTAATAGATGACAAAAGAGCAGGTTTTTTGTGAGAGTGGTGCACCATACATTACTATCCATATTTCAAATGTGGATCCTAATCGGGTTGGGGTTGGTATGTATTAATTAGAGCCGCAACAATTTTTGTACATAACATAGCTCTGTCTTGGTGGTTCTTTGTTGCTTGATTAACTGTTTAGTACTGTGGTTTGACTTTTGAACCTAACAGTGTTGCTCATTTTTAAGTTCCCTCTTTCTTGAACCTAACAGGGTTGTTCTTTTTTAATTTCCCTCTTTCTTACTTGTTTCTGGACTTTTGGCAGCATTATTTGAAATAATCAATATTCAAAATATATATTCACTAAATAAATTAATAATTTATTATTTTTTAAAATTTATTCTCAAATAAAAATATTAATTAAACAAAAATAATTTCATCTTGTTAATTTGTTCATAATATTAGAATTAATATATTTTCAACTAGTATTATTGCTCAAATCATCTAATACTATAAAATATTTGAACTAATATTAGATAATATCAACTAATACTATAACGCATATCAACTAATATTATAGATAAATATCAGATAATACTATACAAATTGTGAACTTATACTATAGTGCATTATACCTTAATATTATAGTGCATATCAATTAATACTATAGATAATATCATATAATACTACACAATATGTAAATTTATACTATAGCTCATGTCATTTGATACTATAGCTCACTAACAATATATACACACAATACACATTAATTAAAGACAAGAACAAATCAAATTCTATAAAATGCACTTGAGTTGCACGTTTTAAAAATACATTTAAGTTACACGACACACTCGATGCATGCAGGACTTTGCCTTTCAAAACAAATTTAAAGAAGGAAAAAAATAAAATAAAAAAGTTATCTTTCACCCACAATATATATCTTTTATCAATCAATATGATCAACTTGTGTTGCTAGAAAGAGACCACATTAGTTTCAATAGCCATTGAAATGATTGATGCTTAAAGTCATTTTTCAATGTAGTATTTCATAGCCTTGGGTTGTTCTATAATTTAAACTCAACTCCCAACTTTCAACTATGTATCTTGTTATGATGAAAAGTTCATATAATGCTTTGCCACTAATTATAACACATACAAACGAATTACAAGTCTAGTTTCACTCAAGTATTAAGCAATCTTCCTCTCTTCTCGTCTAACTTCAATCAAGTTCTTCAAGGTCAGATTTTAGTGAGATTGAAAAAATTAAACTTCCACAAATCTCCACCCTCAATGCGTTCTATGTTGATAACAACATATGATATAAGAATTTGCACAAAGAATTAATATGATATAAAAATCAGGTGGCTTAGCCCACCTGGTCACTGAGTTCCTCATTTGAGTGGGAGACCCAGGGTTCGATTCCCTTTGGGAACGAATTTGGAGTTATAGGAGTTATAAGGTGGATTTGTGATTTTTTTGGAGTATTTTGGTGCTTGGTGTACTAACTACTAACAACTAACTTTGCCGGATCAAAAAAAATATTATTACGCTAAAAACAAGAAACCTAAATTATAAATATAATTAAATAAATTAATACTACACAATATGTGAACTAATACTGTAGCTCATATCATCTAATACTATAGCTCATATCCACTTATACTACATCTCATATCATGTAATACTATACCCCATATCCACTAATACTACAAGTCATATCATCTGATACTATAGCTCATATCTTCTAATACTATAGTTCATATCTTTTCATACTATAGTTTATATCCACTAATACTTTAGCTCCTAATAACTATAACTTATATCCACTTGTACTATAGCTCATATCATCTAATATTATAACTCATATAAACCAATCCTATAACTTATATCCACTAACACTATAGCTCATAAATAAAAATAATCACAATACATGGAGTCTAAAATAATGTAAAATAAGAACAAGTGATATAATCATATTAGGACTGACTAAAATTGCAATCAAGATATGGAACATAATATCCTTATTCACTAACAAGTTAATTTCAACAAATTAAACAACTACTTGCAAAATATAAAATAGCAAATCATTCTATACAATAGAATAATTTTTACAAGTCTATGTAGAAGCAATGGGCTTCTAATACACTACAAGAAATAACATCAAACCTAGCAAAAATGTGAGATAAAAGATGAGTAATTCTGAGAGCCCAAGAAAGACTTGAACATGCAACTAAGAGGGATGAGGTCTAAGAAAGACTTAAATAGAAACCAACAAAACTTTTGATCATACTAAATAGAAGATGAGTTATTCTGAGAGCCACATAAATGAACTACTGCAATCGCAAGCAAAAGAAATAGTAACTGTCAATTATATGTATGAAGAAGTAGGTAGCAATGATTAAGGAACATTAGAAACTTCAGTTTGCAAGAAAAGCATTTTGATTCTTGTCCACCACCTAAAATTATTGCCAAAATACTTGGGTGAAGTTAAGCTAGTAGTTAACAATTTCTTGGGCATTCATCATATCTATTCCTCTAATACAAATACAAAGAGAGCAGGTAATGAAGTCATCTAGATAGTTCCTTGAATATTATTTTGGAATGCATATGTTGCGCCTTATATATGAAATTGAATCAACAAGAAGGAGAGACAGAAAAGTGTAAAACCCGTGCTTCGGTTTTCCACAAAAATTGCTTCAAAAAACTAGCTATGCATTTGTCCCTGTGGTGTTCACTTTAAGCTATTTCAGCAATTTTACTAATTTGCATTCAATTAATAATTGCTTTGTACCAAAATCCTATAAGAAACTAATGATGATCACAAACCTAATTCATATACATCACATCTCTCGTTAAGAAATTTAATATAGCATGAAATTTTCTATTTAATCATTTCATCAAACATATGGTAGGCGTAAAATCATAATAAAGGAATAAAAGGATCATAAACACGTTACATGTTACACGAAATCAACCGTCAATGTAAGATCTTCGAAGAACCAAAGTCAGAAGACACAGAAGTCACGCGAATCGCACATATTTATCATAAAGAAAGCACACAAATTATTGAAGAAATTGGACTATTTAGTTTCATGAAATCGAAGAATTCTTCTCGTGAATCTTCGAAGAAATCGCACAAATTTGCTCGTGAATCTTCGAAGAAATCTCTTGCAAATCGCGAGCACTGAAAGAGAGAATTGGGGAGTGAGAGAGAATTGGGGAGCAGGCGATTTAGAGAGAGAAAATTGGCTGAAAATTAATGATGGGAAAAAATTTGATTTTTATACTGACCCGTTTATTGACCCGAAATTAAAATGGATAGTGATGTATGGATATTATTGTGGTGTAATTTGTTCATATAATACTTTGTCATTAAAAAAAATAGACAACAAAAATATATAATATTTACAAATGTAAATGAAATTGTAGCGGCGGCACGAATTGATTATGATGAAAGGTGAGCCCTCTGCGTTGTAAGGAGAAAGAGTGAAAATTGAGAATCCGCTTGGTTGAGGGTAATGGAAGTGGGTAATGAAAATCACTTCTATTAATGTTCAACGATAGTTTTTGATACACAAGTAATAAGAATAGAAGTAAATAATTGATTACCCTTACCCACTCAGTCTACCTCACATGATATACTTATTGTTGATGTTCTAATCAAATAATTATGCAATTACAATACAATCAATAACACTTATTAATTGAATTTTCAAAGATACTCATTAAATTAAGGAAATTAATTGCGGCTAGATTCCATAATATGGAATAGACAATCAACATTATAAAATAAGGTAAGGTTTCATAAAAGACTTCTGGTGCATGATTCTAAATTTATAAGATCTTGGTGCATGATTCTAAATCACAAGCACTCATTTTGACCATATCCATTTTTTTATTGTGGATCCTCATTTTCACTAATTGCAAGATCTCATTTTCTTAATGAATCACTCTTATACCCGAATGCACGGTGTACTTAGTGCACAGGAGACTCACTCATAAAATAAATGTAAATAAATTAAAGATGAAAAGTAAATTAAGACATTAAGTGAGCGACCGAGATTATCATCAAAATTAGATCAACGGCTTAAAAAAATTGGCGGGAAATTTTAATAGAAAGACTGTTGGTGTATTATTTTAATAGGAAGAGTGTAGGCATATTATATATGTATATACGTTCCTAACGGGGCTGGAGAATTCATTACTTAAATTTAGTGTAAAAAGTTAAAAGTTTAATTATTAATAATAAATAAAATATATTTTATTTATATATTATGTAATTATGATATTATATCAATTCAATCACTTCAATAACGGTCGAATCGGACCGAAAGCGTTAAGGTAATCCGATTCAACGTCCACTTTCGCTTTTAAAATATAGGAAAGAAGGAAAAGAGATGACTTATATCAAACTCATTTGTAGTAAAGGACGGGCCTGTAGTGGGACCAAGGGGGTCATTGGGCCCCCTGGCCCCACTTGAACTTTATATATGTATGTATATATATATATATGTATTTTTTTATTTTTATAATTGAGACACATTTACGTGATATTGATCGGCTCACAGTGAGACGGGGTATAATTTGTGCAATGATGGAGTGGGTGTTATTTGTGTTATGTTGTACACTGTCTTATGTATGAGATTGTCTCATATGAATTTTTGTCTTTATTTAGTTCAAATAATTTTTAAAAATATATAAAAAATTCGAAAAGACAATTAATTACACTACATTATAAATTGGGCTAGGTCTTATACGCACCTAGGTGCACAGTGCACTCATAGTGCATTTTAAAATCGTGCAACTTGTTATACTGAAAAATGCAACTTATTAATACTGAATCGTTGCAACTATCAATATGGAAAGTAGTTGCGCGGTTCAGTATAAATAAATTGCATTTTTCAATATAACAAGTTGCATGATTTTAAAATATATTATAAGCGCACGGTGCACTTGAGTGTATATATATGAGACCGGCCCACTCTATAAATTGGGTCCCCCTCGATGAAATTCCTGGATCCGTCTCTGTTTGTAGTATATGGGTCAGATTTAACCTGAGTTCATAACATGAACCAGGTCCATATGAGTATTTGTCTCTTTTTAAATACCACTATATTTTTTCAAGAGACAACTTATATGAGACGATTTCACGATGAAATTGACATAATTTGAGCATTGATGCTTTAATATTTTAAAAATGAGTATGCGTTGGTTTATCCTAATTTGTATCCCGGATAATACGAGTTTGTCTTTCTTTCAAACGTAACATCTCCCATCTCTCATTCAATTAGCAAGTTTATACACTAGAAATGGGTAGCAAATTAATCTAGTTCTTGTTTCTAATCTATGTTGTCACTATCGTGGACCACAAATACTTGGATACATTAATGTCAACTATATTACAACAATTATTTAAATTGTGATAATAATTTATAAGCTCTCTATAATCACATTTTCATTAAAGATGTCATGGTATTAAATAAATTGTGAGTATGTTGTCCAGTCTATTGAAGGTAGCAAGTAGCTTCTGAAACGCATCCATGAGCTTTCACCCACAGGATGAGTGATAAAAAATGAAAATTTTCAGCTTCATAAGAAAAATCGAAAAACAAAATGTACAGAAAAGAAGTGCTCTTCTTGATGCATTTCCAAAGGATACTCAACCCATTTAGGAAAAACTTCAGAAAGATAAAAGATTACAAGCCAGCATGCCATATTGCCTTGTGATTATGTGATGGTACAAAAGTGCCATGTCAATCTTCAAGTGGGTCGAGGGTACCGAAACCAATTCAGAATGACAAAATAAAGACATTGCTATTCACAGACATGATGTAGAGGCAGAACAATCAATATAAAAGCCATGTTTGTGAGACAGTAAAACTTTTGTGTGTAACAAGTGATACTTTACACATATAAGAACCTCACAAAGACCTCAGTTCAGAAGTTGTTATGAAATTGGTCAAAATTCAATCTCCCTCAACACATTTTAGTAATATGGAAGAAGATACAACATCAAAACCATAATCAAGCAGCTAGTAGTAGCAATACACTATAATAAAAAACAATTTCATTAAATTTCCAGAAGTTTGTTTCATTTGGAGATGCCACAACTCTACTTCTCAGATGAGTTTGGCCCTCGTTTCTTACCGAAGCCAACAACTGCAAGCACAAAAAGAAAGTATAACCGTCATTATACATAAAGGAATTTGCAAAACTGCTACATTTCACTTTAATATTTAAGATACCCCTTCTGATATTTTTATCTATCGCCCTAAATTGTACAAACTGCTATTTCGGTCAAGGGTAGTAGTTTGAAGATCTATAATGTGATCTTTACAAATAGTCATGGGCAGTTTAACTTTTGAGGTCATAAGTAGTAAGGAGTCGTGATTTTAAGGTTGTAGTTAAAACCTAAGGTTTTTAACTCACAGCAACACTAAACTCACAAACTAGGAAATACATAAAAATTTGGAAAAGGGGGTCATCCAAATTTGTATCCATCTACGAATTTATCAACTTAAATAAAACTAGCATGTTAATTCCTCATGATTGATAACACATGTTTAGAAATTGGAATGGATCTTGCTCTAGTGGCTTAAGTTTAAAATTTTAGCCAAACATTTTCCATAATTACCATAAACAGAAACACCTCAATGGCAAATCATCACAGCAAAAATTACAGTACCGCTCAACATGTTAAATACAAGAAATTCAGCAAGGCTAAAAATATAGCAATTCACTATCAAGAGACACATGATATCAACAGAAATAGTCAAGATTTCTATTGCCCATCATACCAATGACACAAGAATCACATTCGTGAATACTTATTAACTGATATCAAACAATCATAAAATGCAGAACATCAAAAGATAAAATCGATGCAAATGTCAAAAGAGGGATAAATTTAGGGTTACCGGCGGTGACGAAACGGCGGTTGTACTGCATCCGCTTGTGAGCGCGGCCGCGGGGTTTCTTCTTCTTGTCCTGCTTCGCCACTTTGGGCGTTTGTCCTCTCACCTTTCCGGCACGCGCCAACGATCCGTGAACCTTACCTGAAACAGTACTCCTCAAATTAAACCAATACTAATCAAACATATTCACTAATTAATTAACTCCGGCGCAAATCTTACCCATGATTGTCTGTTGTTCGCTGAACGGCGACGCGACCTTTGTTCTGCTGCAGGGAAATTGGGGATATTCTAGTGGTTAGGGTTTCTATGAGATTTTGCTTTTTATACCAATAAATTTTATGTTGGGCTGGGCCTTAGGCAAATGATGAGTTGGGTTGAACATTTTGGCACAAATATTTCTGATCGCGTAATTGCCGCCTAACCCTGCTTTTCTTTTAAAATATCCAAATATTTTATTTTAATAATTATGTTTTCATTTATTTATTATGCAGTATACCATAAAATAAAATTATTCATTAAAGAATTAATAATTAAATGCATAACATAGAAAATGGGTTGAATTGGAAATTTTACTTAAATTAAATTTAAGTAAAAAAAAAAATAACAACTGAAATAAATAATACTAGTAAATAAAATACTATAATGAAGTTAAAATAAATATATATGAAGTACTAAATGTTAATGCCTATAAAGGCTGCACATTCTATAACAATCACATCATACCTTAAACACTAAATTCATTATTTACATGTTGTATAAATCTTACTTCTCAATTAGACGATGCATCATCGGGGATGTACCAAAAATCAACTAAACATAAACAATATAATTTCTTATTAGTATATAGTGGATAATAATAAATTTATTAATTTCATGAATTTCAATTATTATTTCTAAAGTAAAAATTGTCACTAATTTTAAATTTTCGTACATACTCCACTATCATTGATTTTATATCAATTAAAAAAAATGGTATGTGTTTGGATAATGTATGCATATTTTTGCTAATTTTTGTTATGGTATAAACATTATGCTTTACATCTCATCATTTTGTATCATCAAGAAATATACTCATTATAAATTAGTCTAGCTCCCCCGGTGGCTGTTGTTGGGTCGGAAAATCGGATATGAATTTGGGCCTGAAGCATTAATGGGCTTCAATTCAATTTGTTGCAATTATAGAGAACAAATCCATTATCCATATCATCTCAATTATAGAGAACAAGTTCATATATACAGCAAAAATGCATTAGGCATGAAAGCATTATAATTATATCTCATCTAAAAGTTCGAACTAGTAAAAAGATATGAAATTAATTCGTTTATATAATTTTCCTAACACTCTCTCTCATTCGTGGGCTTAATTCGCTTACTTCATCATTGGAAGGAGACTCATTGAGTGGACAGTTTAATATATTGGAGTTGCTTTCAGCGGGAATCCAAGCCAGAACATGGGCGTGAGCCTGAACGCTCTGATACCATGAAAGAATCATATATCTTCTAAAAATCCAAACTTGTAAAGAGCATTGATCATTTTCAGCAATAGTAATAGTGGTGTACGGTAAAAGTGGTGCATACAATACCTTCTCATATATAAATCTTTTGATTTATTGCAATTTTAGTAGATAATAATTTCATATATACTGCAAAAATGGAAATCGCACAAGAACAAAAGACCAATTGTACGATAAACTTAAAAACAATTGTAGACACTTAAATTTTATTAAATTTAATGATGTTATATATCTGTGTAAATTTTAATATGGAGATAATAGTATAAAAATATCTCTAAAATTTGAGATGATATTTTCATTTTCTCTCAAATTTGGAATTATAACTTTCTTGTTCTCTAGTCATGGATCTCTTATAAATTAGAGAGTCAAGATAGAGTTTCACTATGTCAAACTCCATTGTCTTTCTACTATCAAATTGTAGGTCAAATTCTAGGTTAGATGGAATAAATCACTAACGACTCTATCAACTCCGTACTACCACATTGTAGGTCAAATCCCAGGTCAGATGAAATAAGTCACAAACGACTCCATCAACTTCCTACCACCAAATTGTAGGAAAATTCAAAATAAGTCGTTGAGGTTCCAGTATCATGTCTTTAGATTTAAAGAGGAGGAATTAAGAGATCAACGGGAATTATAACCCAAAATTCTTAATAAAATACGTTTACCTCGCCTTCTATATATTTACTTACAAGTGCTGAAATTTATTGATTCACATCGACAAGAGGATAACTTTGGTCTCTTAAGATGTATTCTACTTAATTTTCAAATAATCCCACACCCAAATAATAAATAAATACATATAAATCATCTAAATCTATAAGCTTCCTCTATATTATATGAGTAACGCATTTGATTGAGACAATAATCATATAATGAGACTGAGCATAATTTATATATAATATTTTTAACATTTAAAAAATAATAATATTATTTTGTATTAATTTGTATCTCATCTCATACGAATTTTTATCCTATTATATTATGATGTACACTTATATGAGAAGGTCTCACGGTGAGACGAACATAAATTGGGCATTAAGGCTTTAAAATTTGAGAATAATGAATGTGATTTACATTAGGGTGTACCCGTCTTATGCATGAGACTGTCTCATGTGAGTTTTCGTCTTATATTATATATTTTGTTTATGTCAATTTCGTTTCCAATCCTTTTTTTTTTCTTAAGTCCAAAAGAACAGCGTTAATTAACAGTCACGATCATATCTACACAAAATACTGAAAAGTCTCTCCACAAATTTGGAGGTTCGGCCAACAATGAGAGCTATCATACTTTAACTTTTCAGAAACTTTACTTCTGAGCAGTTTTCTTTTTTTCAAGCTTAAATGGATTAATATAATAGGAGCATTTGAAGAATTCTTTTGAATTCTATAAACACTTCGTATAAAATAAGCAAATAACGTATGAAATGAATTAAACACAAAAGTTGCACCTCAGAGTTCCAACTCCTACTACTTTTTTAGTTCTTTATTCAAAAGTAATTAAACATATAATATATATTTAAATTCATAATGAAACTACTCATTCATTTGTCGGAAAGTTGTCCTTAAATATGGATTAATATTTTCTTTTGGTGAGACAAAAGCAAAGTTAGCACTTAGCAAACCTTCATTTGCCAATAAAATTATCCTTCGGAATTTAAGATGCAACTTGGACTGCCGAATCAATTAAAGAAAGGAACTTTAGAACGTTATTGGACTCAAATTATTAACCAATGAAATTGAAATTATCCAAGGCATTAACCTTTCCGACCACACTAAAATCACTTATTCCACAACCACTTTCTATTTGATATTTTGTTTTACAGTTATAATTACTAATTTTGTTTGTATAAAAGTTCTTATATATTTTAATACAAATCTCAATTTAACAAGTGAAATAGCTTAAGTGATTATAACATCACTAGCTATACTTGATAGAAGATTCTGATTCTAAATTTTTTCTTATCATCTAGTGCTGCAGGTTGATTCAATTATTTATTACATTTTATTTTCATAATAATTATTATTTGATGCTTTAACTATCACATGATAACTATTGGAATTATGATTTATGAATCATGATAACTATTTGACGCTTCAAGTATCACGTGCAACAATCTAATAAATAGCGACGCATTGTGTTTTCACTTTATATATGGTTATCATTTCTTCACCACTAACGTTTCCACTTTCCACGCTCATCATCACATTTATGATTTAACCCAATTTCATGAAACTCGTGACTCTAAAAATTCGCCGCATTTTTTGTTGCCGTTTTTATTCTTTTTGATTCGTTATATTCTTTTTTTTTTTTGTGTGTATACATTTTAGCAAAATATACATTTTTTGTTGATTCTTTATATAAACGCGCCCCTAATTTCGATCGGAAAATATTATCTGGCATCGATTTAGACACGTGGATTAGGGGTGCGTGTATCACACGCCCAAAAAACGACATCGTTTTGGGGTAGTTTGATCGATCTCCGGCGATTTGAGACTAAATCGACACAAATTGAAAACATACGGAATTAAATTGAAACATGTGATATATACAAAACATTTTCAACAAAGGTGCAAAGTTACGGAACCATTTTGATTTAAATTCCCCTAATTTCCGCCTCTCCATATTCACAAACTCTTTCATCCTTATAGATTAAGATTTCTTTGTTACAATTTAGATATATTTAATCATCTTCACCCCACTAATGTTAGCAACATAACTTCCATTGGTGAGGGAATTTGTTTTATAAACAAATGGACTTCAATCTCCAATGATAGAGTGAGAGAATTAAACCTACAAGTAAAGAGAATGTAAGAAGAATTAAATAAAAAAAAATTAATTTTACATCTTTCTACAAGTTCAACCTTTTATTCGAGATGGAATTCTTTCATACTAGCAGCATAAATTTTACAGTATATACTCACAATTTAGGACACACACACGAACATGATTTAGATGAACTGATATATGACTACGGTTAATTCATTTAAGAGTTCGAAAGCTCTTAAATTATTTTAATTATATATATAGCTTATTTGAATTTAAGATAATATTTATACCAACATATACATTTTGCTTAATTAGTATGAAAAAAAAATTATGTGACCAATAAATTGATAGTCAGTCTCCAATAAAATTTATTCACAAAATAAAATTAATACAATTGTACTTATAAATTAATATCATGACATTTATCAACTCATACCATTACATTTATAACTTAATATCATTAGTATATAATTTGTAAGAGTAATAGTATTAATTAACAAATATAATAGTATTATTATGGATCCAGTTTGATACTGCATGAATCTGTGTAAATTTAATTTGTGTATATTAGACACACATGTTTACACATAGACCCACAAAAAATGGATTCATGGCCCCCCCAAAAATTGTACCCTAAACGAAATTGTGGCCTTCATGAAAAGGCAAACGCCAGTGGTTTCTCCAATATATATTTGTCACTAGCGACTCAAAGATTGCAACCCACATCTTTTTTCCCAAGTATATTCATACACCCACATACAAATATTTGATGTCACCCGGTGCTTTATATAATTCATGATATGTCACACTTTCGAATATCCCAATATATTTCTATAATGATTGCCATAACATAATATGGCAATCCAACATCACATGCAAGCAAAAATAAAATAAAATGAGGATCTTACACAAAATTAACTACATCCATTTACAAAAAAGGGGATGGCATTTCTCTTTACACAACAAAAGTTGGATCCATATATCTTCTCATTTCTTCCATTCCACTACCATCACTATATTCACCAATCGTTCATTCCATAAAAAGTTAACCTCCAAATAAAATCTAAAATAAAGATTTTTTTTTTTTTTTAATTTTCATTTTGTTTTCTAAATTAACTAGATTCTTTTTAGCCAAACTAAAACTCTCTTGGATCAACAAAAATAGACGAGCCAGGCGGTGACTTAGTCCAGTCACCGACAGACCCGTCACTGTAGTCTTCCCCTAATCGCTTTATGCACCACAAATCCTCCGCGCACGATAGCCTCTCCCAGTGCGGTATCCCTAACCTGAGCGGCTCCCGGTTTGCCACCTCAGTTGCCACCACCCCACACCCACTCTGTTGGGCCAAGTTATGGGCCCAACAGCACAGGGCCTTAATCATCTTCACAGCATTTGGGCCTTCCCCACCAAGCCCATACAAAAATGAAACCCAAACGGCCTAAAACCTCAGGCACCGAGGGTATTCGCAGCCACGGAAAAGCCCGGTCCAAGACGCGCGTGGTCTTCGCCAACGCCCTCCTCACGAGCGACGCGCCACGCACCTCGAGTTTGTACACGTCCTGGCAGTTCCACACACTGAGTACGGCCCACGACTCGGGCTGAGTCGCGAGGAACTCGTCGGCGCCGCCCGGCCACGACGAGCCGTTTGGGACGGCGAGGAAGGTGCCGAGGTTGAGCTTGTTGTTGAGCACGGCGTCGATGTCGCGGGGGAAGAACTCGGTGGCGGAGAAGCGGCGGCGGTAGAGGGACTCGGCGTCGGCGGCAGCGAGTTTGATGATGGTGACTCGGTCGCTGATGGTGAGTCGGTGAGCGAACACGGGGTGGACCAGGATGGAGGGTGTACGGAACTTGGTGTAGCCGCATTTTTTAGTAAAGAGTGTGACGGACGGTTGGTTGTCGTTTTCAGTGGCCATGTAGGAATATTCAGCCCCGTTTTCTCCAAACCATTCTTCTATTTTACGTACTAGCTTCAATCCAATCCCCATTCTCCTGCAAAAACATCCAATTATTTTTTAATTAAATTATATAAATAAAAACATTAATTTGCCCGTATCGGGAGGGTTTAAGAAAGAGTATATGTCTTAAATGTAAATTAGACTGATATTATCCGGATATCACCAATATTATTTAATAAAAAATATCAAATAAAATCATTATTGTCCAACTAATGCTATTTGTTTAGTGAAAAATTATCGACAAAAATTTGTGTAACCCCAATTTTTTTAGTATCACTATTATATTTTAATTATTATGTACTAAAACTATCACTATTTGAAAGTTAAGTTTTTGTGCAATAAAGCAATAGTTTTTTTGCATATAAATTAATAGAGTTCATACATAGACTTAATTCATCGAAGTGTTACTCAAAATTATTTAACGAAAAAAATTAATATTGTTGGGTGAATAAGTTGAAAATTAAGAAGTAATATTAAGAATTTGATTTTGCATACAAGAATTTGCCTAATTTATATATGAATGAGGAAAAAAAGAGAAAAACAAGTGGGGAATCAATAGTTAGGTGACCTCACATAAATCCAATTTTGGCAACTTGTGTGTTGATCATTGTTGAACAATTAATATGAAGTAGAGTATAATTAATAATTATAGGAATAACATATATACGTTGAGATAATAGATAGATATTGAAATAATGTGATAAATGAAAGAAATAGTATAGTATAGTACCTATGAGATGCAGAAACGCGAAGGCCTAAAATATAGGCAAGTTTAGTGTAAACTGGGAGGGCTTTAAAATTATCAATATTTCTAGAGAGTTTGGTTCCACAAGTAACGGTTTTGATACACCCCCTAATCGTCCCCACGATCTCTCTCCTCTCCTTAATTTCTCCTCCTCCTCCGCCGCCGTCCTCCACCACCATCTCCGCCACCTGAAAAAGCACCTCCACGTCAGCATAATAACAATAATAATATAGTTTAATTTTAGCATAAAAAAGGGTAATATATAAAAAAAAAAAAAACTTGCCAGCATGAGATAAGCAGGGGAATTGCGAACCCGGCAAATGGGGTCCCCTAATTGGTCGGTGTAGAGGGACAGTCCCCCATTGGGCCCCACGTCGCAACTATTCTCCATTTCCTCCACCGCCTTGCAGTCTTTTTTCTCCCAATATTCTCTCACCACCACCACCACTGCCGCCCCGCCGCTACCACCCTCCGCCGCCATTTTTATTTCTTTCTCTTTAATTCTATATATATGTGTTTATAGGAGTGTTGACACTTATTATGGCAAAGTGTGATACTTTTGATAAGAGAAGGATGGATGTGGTTGTTTATATAGCCGTGGAGGGAGGCTAAAGTTTGCAGCCTTTTCAAGATTGCCTTGCGAAATTGATGTGCTATATATTTATTTTACAACAAATATATTAAACATTTAATTAATAATAAAATTCAGTTATACATACAAATTTTATTTTTAATATTATATATATGTGTATAATGTGCTCCTATTTCTGGGCAAAATTTTACATCTAGTTATTTCGGGAGTCCTAAACATTTAAAACTTTAAATTTCTATTTTTGTCAAGTTGTATCTCCGGTCACTATAAACAAATTAAATGTTTCAGTGCAATAAATTATATATTTTCAAGACACACTATAAAATGCACGATGCACCTGCTGCATACAAAACTTAGCCCTATATATATTGCATATAACATAGTAGTGTAGAAATTGGAGTATGTTGTTAAACAGACTATGAAAACACTGACCAAATGAGCAACAATGACATTTTGAACCACTTTAAAAATATGAGAACTTGTCGAGGACAATGTAATATTTTATTTAGATAAAATTTTTTTTACAACTATTAATATTATAATGTATTTTAAAATTATAGGTTGTCATATTTTGTTTATGTTACTTTTTTTTAGGAACATGCTTTTAGCATTTTGAATTGTATGATTTTAATTTTTTTTTAAATATTTTTTATAATTGTGCATACCCTATTTTAAACTTCTGGATCCGCCACTGTGTTTTAGTATAAACAAATTGAATGCTTCAGTGCAACAAATTATATATTTTCAAGATACACTATAGAATGCACGGTGCACCTCGTGCATACAAGACTTAACTCTATATTGCATATAATATAGTAGTGTAGAAACTGAAGTATGTTGTTAAACATAACTATGAAAACACTGACCAAATGAGCAACAATGACATTTTGAACCACTTTTAAAATATGAGAACTTGTCGAGGACAATACAATATTTTATTTAGATAAAAAAATATTTACAACTATTAATATTATAATATGTTTTCAAATTATAGATTGTCGATATTTTGTTATGTTTGCTTTTTTTTAGGAACCTGCTTTTAGCATTTTGAATTGTATGATTTTAATTTTTTTTTAAATATTTTTTATAATTGTGCATACCCTATTTTAAACTTCTAAATCTGCCACTGGGTTTTAGTATAAACAAATTGAATGCTTCAGTGCAACAAATTGTATATTTTCAAGTTACACTATAGAATGCACTGCAGTTTTTGTGCATACAAGACTTAGCTCTATATTGCATATAATATAGTAGTGTAGAAACTGAAGTATGTTGTTAAACAGAACTATGAAAACACTGACCAAATGAGCAACAATGACATTTTGAACCAATTTTAAAATATGAGAACTTGTCGAGGACAATATAATATTTTATTTAGATAAAAAAATATTTACAACACTTAATATTATAATATGTTTTCAAATTATAGATTGTCGATATTTTGTTATGTTTCCTTTTTTTTAGGAAGCTGCTTTTACCATTTTGGATTGTATAAATTTAATTTTATAAATATTATTTATAATTATGCATACCCTATTTTAAATTTCTGGATCCGCCATTGTGTTTCAGTATAAACAAATTGAATGCTTTAGTGCAACAAATTGTATATTTCCAAGATACACTATAGAATGCACGGTGCACTTGGTGCATACAAAACATAGCCCTATATTGCATATAACATAGTAGTGTAGAAACTCAAGTATGTTGTTAAACAGAACTACGAAAACACTGACCAAATGAGCAACAATGACATTTTGAACCACTTTTAAAATACGAGAACTTGTCGAGGACAATGTAATATTTTATTTAGATAAAAAAACATTTACAAATCTTAATATTATAATATATTTTCAAATTATAGGTTGTCATATTTTGTTTATGTTACTTTTTTTTAGGAACCTGCTTTTAGCATTTTGAATTATATGATTTTAATTTTTTTAAAATATTTTTTTATAATTGTGCATACCCTATTTTTAACTTCAGGATCTGCCACTGTGTTTTAGTATAAACAAATTGAATGCTTCAGTGCAACAAATTGTATATTTTCAAGATACACTATATAATGCACGGTGCACCTGGTGCATACAAGACTTAGCTCTATATTGCATATAATATAGTAGTGTAGAAACTGAAGTATGTTGTTAAACAGAACTATGAAAACACTGACCAAATGAGCAACAATGACATTTTGAACCACTTTTAAAATATGAGAACTTGTCGAGGACAATATAATATTTTATTTAGATAAAAAAATATTTACAACTCTTAATATTATAAAATGTTTTCAAATTATAGATTGTCGATATTTTATTATGTTTGCTTTTTTTTTTAGGAACCTGCTTTTACCATTTTGAATTGTATGATTTTAATTTTTTTAAAATATTTTTTATAATTGTGCATACCCTATTTTAAACTTCTAAATCCGCCACTGTGTTTTAGTATAAACAAATTGAATACTTCAGTGCAACAAATTGTATATTTTCAAGATACACAATAGAATGCACGGTGCACCTGGTGCATACAAGACATAGTTTGCATATAATATAGTAGTGTAGAAACTGAAGTATGTTGTTAAACAGAACTATGAAAACACTGACCAAAAGAGCAACAATGACATTTTGAACCACTTTTAAAATATGAGAACTTGTCGAGGACAAAATAATATTTTATTTATATAAAAAAATATTTACAACTCTTAATATTATAATATGTTTTCAAATTATAGATTGTCGATATTTTGTTATATTTTCTTTTTTTTAGGAACCTGCTTTTACCATTTTGAATTGTATAAATTTAATTTTATAAATATTATTTATAATTATGCATACCCTATTTTAAATTTCTGGATCCGCCACTGTGTTTCAGTATAAACAAATTGAATGCTTCAGTGCAACAAATTGTATATTTCCAAGATGCACTATAGAATGCACGGTGCACTTGGTGCATACAAAACTTAGCCCTATATTGCATATAACATAGTAGTGTAGAAACTCAAGTACGTTGTTAAAATGTAATCACGAAAAACACCACCAAATGAGCAACAATGACATTTTGAACCACTTTTAAAGTACGAGAACTTGTCGAGGACAATGTAATATTTTATTTAGATAAAAAAATATTTACAACTCTTAATATTATAATATACTTTCAAATTATAGGTTGTCATATTTTGTTTATGTTACTTTTTTTTAGGAACCTGCTTTTAGCATTTTGAATTATATGATTTTAATTTTTTTTAAATATTTTTTATAATTGTGCATACCCTATTTTAAACATCTGGATCTGCCACTGTGTTTTAGTATAAACAAATTGAATGCTTCAGTGCAACAAATTGTATATTTTCAAGATACACTATAGAATGCACGGTGCACCTGGTGCATACAAGACTTAGCTCTATATTGCATATAATATAGTAGTGTAGAAACTGAAGTATGTTGTTAAACAGAACTATGAAAACACTGACCAAATGAGCAACAATGACATTTTTAACCACTTTTAAAATATGAGAACTTGTCGAGACAAGATATAATATTTAATTTAGATAAAAAAATATTTACAACTCTTAATATTATAATATGTTTTCAAATTATAGATTGTCGATATTTTATTATGTTTGCTTTTTTTTTAGGAACCTGCTTTTACCAATTTGAATTGTATGATTTTTTTTTTAATTTTTTTTTTATAATTGTGCATACCCTATTTTAAACTTCTAAATCCGCCACTGTGTTTTAGTATAAACAAATTGAATGCTTCAGTGCAACAAATTGTATATTTTCAAGATACACTATAGAATGCACGGTGCACCTGGTGCATACAAGACTTAGCTCTATATTCCATATAATATAGTAGTGTAGAAACTGAAGTATGTTGTTAAACAGAACTATGAAAACACTGACCAAATGAGCAACAATGACATTTTGAACCACTTTTAAAATATGAGAACTTGTCGAGGACAATATAATATTTTATTTAGATAAAAAAATATTTACAACTCTTAATATTATAATATGTTTTCAAATTATAGATTGTCGATATTTTGTTATGTTTCCTTTTTTTTTAGGAACCTGCTTTTACCATTTTGAATTGTATAAATTTAATTTTATAAATATTATTTATAATTATGCATACCCTATTTTAAATTTCTGGATCTGCCACTGTGTTTCAGTATAAACAAATTGAATGCTTCAGTGCAACAAATTGTATATTTCCAAGATACACTATAGAATGCACGGTGCACTTGGTGCATACAAAACTTAGCCCTATATTGCATATAACATAGTAGTGTAGAAACTCATGTATGTTGTTAAACAGAACTACGAAAACACTGACCAAATGAGCAACAATGACATTTTGAACCACTTTTAAAATACGAGAACTTGTCGAGGACAATGTAATATTATATTTAGATAAAAAACTATTTACAACTCTTAATATTATAATATATTTTCAAATTATAGGTTGTCATATTTTGTTTATGTTACTTTTTAGGAACCTGCTTTTAGCATTTTGAATTATATGATTTTAATTTTTTTAAATATTTTTTATAATTGTGCATACCCTATTTTAAACTTCTGGATCTGTCACTGTGTTTTAGTATAAACAAATTGAATGCTTCAGTGCAACAAATTGTATATTTTCAAGATACACTATAGAATGCACGGTGCACATGGTGTATACAAGACTTAGCTCTATATTGCATATAATATAGTAGTGTAGAAACTGAAGTATGTTGTTAAACAGAACTATGAAAACACTGACCAAATGAGCAACAATGACATTTTGAACCACTTTTAAAATATGAGAACTTGTCGAGGACAATATAATATTTTATTTAGATAAAAAAATATTTACAACTCTTAATATTATAATATGTTTTCAAATTATAGATTGTCGATATTTTATTATGTTTGCTTTTTTTTTAGAAACCTGCTTTTACCATTTTGAATTGTATGATTTTATTTATTTTTTAAATATTTTTTATAATTGTGCATAACCTATTTTAAACTTCTAAATCCGCCACTGTGTTTTAGTATAAACTAATTGAATGCTTCAGTGCAACAAATTGTATATTTTCAAGATACACTATAGAATGCACGGTGCACCTGGTGCATACAAGACTTAGCTCTATATTGCATATAATATAGTAGTGTAGAAACTGAAGTATGTTGTTAAACAGAACTATGAAAACACTGACCAAATGAGCAACAATGACATTTTGAACCACTTTTAAAATATGAGAACTTGTCGAGGACAATATAATATTTTATTTAGATAAAAAAATATTTACAACTCTTAATATTGTAATATGTTTTCAAATTATAGATTGTCGATATTTTGTTATGTTTCCTTTTTTTTTTAGGAACCTGCTTTTACCATTTTGAATTGTATAAATTTAATTTTATAAATATTATTTATAATTATGCATACACTATTTTAAATTTCTGGATCTAAAAAGATAAACAAATTGAATGCTTCAAAGTCTTGAACAAATTGTATATTTCAAGATACACTATAGAATGCACGCAGACTTTATACAAAACTTAGCCCTATATTGCATATAACATAGTAGTGTAGAAACTCAAGTATGTTGTTAAACAGAACTAAGAAAACACTGACCAAATGAGCAACAATGACATTTTGAACCACTTTTAAAATACGAGAACTTGTCGAGGACAATGTAATATTATATTTAGATAAAAAAACTATTTACAACTCTTAATATTATAATATATTTTCAAATTATAGGTTGTCATATTTTGTTAATGTTACTTTTTAGGAACCTGCTTTTAGCATTTTCAATTATATGATTTTAATTTTTTTAAATATTTTTTATAATTGTGCATACCCTATTTTATATAGATAGTGTTTTAGATAAACAAATTGAATGCTTCAAGTTGTATATTTTCAAGATACACTCTAGAATTAATACAAGACTTAGCTCTATATTGCATATAATATAGTAGTGTAAAATCAAGTATGTTGTTAAATGTAAATGAAAAAACAACAAATGAGCAACAATGACATTTTGAACCACTTTTAAAATATGAGAACTTGTCGAGGACAATATAATATTTTATTTAGATAAAAAAATATTTACAACTCTTAATATTATAATATGTTTTCAAATTATAGATTGTCGATATTTTATTATGTTTGCTTTTTTTTTTAGAAACCTGCTTTTACCATTTTGAATTGTATGATTTTATTATTTTTTTAAATATTTTTTATAATTGTGCATACCCTATTTTAAACTTCTAAATCCGCCACTGTGTTTTAGTATAAACAAATTGAATGCTTCAGTGCAACAAATTGTATATTTTCAAGATACACTATAGAATGCACGGTGCACCTGGTGCATACAAGACTTAGCTCTATATTGCATATAATATAGTAGTGTAGAAACTGAAGTATGTTGTTAAACAAATCGCGGAAAAACACTCTTGACCAAATGAGCAACAATGACATTTTGAACCACTTTTAAAATATGAGAACTTGTCGAGGATAATATAATATTTTATTTAGATAAAAAAATATTTACAACTCTTAATATTGTAATATGTTTTCAAATTATAGATTGTCGATATTTTGTTATGTTTCCTTTTTTTTAGGAACCTGCTTTTACCATTTTGAATTGTATAAATTTAATTTTATAAATATTATTTATAATTATGCATACCCTATTTTAAATTTCTGGATTCGCCACTGTGTTTCAGTATAAACAAATTGAATGCTTCAGTGCAACAAATTGTATATTTCCAAGATACACTATAGAATGCACGGTGCACTTGGTGCATACAAAACTTAGCCCTATATTGCATATAATATAGTAGTGTAGAAACTCAAGTATGTTGTTAAACAGAACTACGAAAACACTGACCAAATGAGCAACAATGACATTTTGAACCACTTTTAAAATACGAGAACTTGTCGAGGACAATGTAATATTATATTTAGATAAAAAACTATTTACAACTCTTAATATTATAATATATTTTCAAATTATAGGTTGTCATATTTTGTTTATGTTACTTTTTTTTAGGAACCTGCTTTTAGCATTTTGAATTATATGATTTTAATTTTTTTTAAATATTTTTTATAATTGTGCATACCCTATTTTAAATTTCTGGATCTGCCACTGTGTTTTAGTATAAACAAATTGAATGCTTCAGTGCAACAAATTGTATATTTTCAAGATACACTATAGAATGCACGGTGCACCTGGTGCATACAAGACTTAGCTCTATATTGCATATAATATAGTAGTGTAGAAACTTAAGTATGTTGTTAAACAGAACTATGAAAACACTGACCAATTGAGCAACAATGACATTTTGAACCACTTTTAAAATATGAGAACTTGTCGAGGACAATATAATATTTTATTTAGATAAAAAAATATTTACAACTCTTAATATTATAATATATTTTCAAATTATAGATTTTCGATATTTTGTTATGTTTGCTTTTTTTTAGGAACCTGCTTTTACCATTTTGAATTGTATAAATTTAATTTTATAAATATTATTTATAATTATGCATACCTTATTTTAAATTTCTGGATCCGCCACTGTGTTTCAGTATAAACAAATTGAATGCTTCAGTGCAACAAATTGTATATTTCCAAGATACACTATAGAATGCACGGTGCACTTGGTGCATACAAAACTTAGCCCTATATTGCATATAACATAGTAGTGTAGAAACTCAAGTATGTTGTTGAACAGAACTACGAAAACACTGACCAAATGAGCAACAATGACATTTGAACCACTTTTAAAATATGAGAACTTGTCGAGGACAATGTAATATTTTATTTAGATAAAAAAATATTTACAACTCTTAATATTATAATATATTTTCAAATTATAGGTTGTCATATTTTGTTTATGTTACTTTTTTTTAGGAACCTGCCTTTAGCATTTTGAATTATATGATTTTAATTTTTTTTTAAATATTTTTTATAATTGTGCATACCCTATTTTAAACTTCTGGATATGCCACTGTGTTTTAGTATAAACAAATTGAATGCTTCAGTGCAATAAATTGTATATTTTCATGATACACTATAGAATGCACGGTGCACCTGTTGCATACAAGACTTAACTCTATATTGCATATAATATAGTAGTGTAGAAACTGAAGTATGTTGTTAAACAAAACTATGAAAACACTGACCAAATGAGCAACAATGACATTTTGAACCACTTTTAAAATATGAGAACTTGTCGAGGACAATATAATATTTTATTTAGATAAAAAAATATTTACAACTCTTAATATTATAATATGTTTTCAAATTATAGATTGTCGATATTTTGTTATGTTTCCTTTTTTTTAGGAACTTGCTTTTACCATTTTGAATTGTATATTTTTAATTTTTTTTAAAATATTTTTTATAATTGTGCATGCCCTATTTTAAATTTCTGGATCCGCCAATGTGTTTCAGTATAAACAAATTGAATGCTTCAGTGCAACAAATTGATTATATTTTCAATATACACTATAAAATGCAAGATGCATCTGGTGCATACAAGACTTAGCCCTATATTGCATATAATATAGTAGTGTAGAAACTGAAGTATGTTTTTAAACAGAACTATGAAAACACTGACCAAATGAGCAACAATGACATTTTAAATCACTTTTAAATTTTATGAAAACACTGACCAGATTCTATGTATATATTTTAAAATTTTTAAAGTATCTATAAATAATTACTTGGTTTAAAAATAGAACCCTCGGTTCCATAGAGATTAAGATAAGATAACGTGTGTTTGATGCGAGAGATTAGATATTTTTTAAAAGATAAAGTATAGGGAGAATAAGTTTCACACAAAAATTTGTGAAATTAGTTAAGGAGTGTGACTTATATTATTAAAGATATTAGTTGTGATAATTGAAGGGTGTGACTTTTTACTACAAAAGGTATTACTCATAACACTGAAGGGTGTGACATATATTACATCGAGTAACACTCATGTGAATCAGGTTCACATATGAACTCTATCACTGTTATGTGTAAAAACTATAAATGTTATGCACAAATATTTTCACTGTTAAAAAATATAATACATTTTCTAAACAGTGATAGTTTTTATACATAACAATGAGAATTTTTTTATATAACAGTTATGCTTAAATAACCGAGTTCATAGCATAAATCAGGTCTATATAAGTTTTTGTCTATTACATTAGATAATATTTGTATTGATAACAGAATGATGTGACTTATATTAAAAAATAATATTAATCGTGATAATTAAAGGGTCATGTCTGTAAAAAGAAAATCAATTTTACGATGAATTAATTTTCCAGCATATATATCAACTCTTTTAAAAAAAAAATTAATACTTCGGAGAAAAAAGTATGGAATTAGAGAGAAGAATGAAAAGGGCGAAGTGGTGATTTGTGCGCTTTATTCACATGATTGTTGATGGGCCTCGATATTAAAGACAAATGAAATAATCTTTAGTGATTTAATTTTAATCAGTCCGTGTAAATCCAAAAATAAAACAAAACTCTTGATTCATATAAATCCAAACCTTAAACCAAAGTCCATAATCAATTTCTTTTTTATTAAAAAGTTAATTAATTAATTGTAATTTGCAAGTCTCTATCTGTTCTCTTTTCCATGTCTCTTCACCTCTCTCTCGATGATATTATTTATTATTATTATTATCGATTATTATCAATTTTAGCAATAAATACTAATGATGACAAAAAAAGGTGGAAGAAGAAATGGCGGCTGTGGTGGCTGGTTTCAATTAAATGATGATGGATGTTACGGTTCCCATCACGACCCCATATATAATGATTGCCACTCACCTTCCTTCCTCGTGTGAACATCTATAGTTAATGTGATATATATGTTGAAAAAGGATAGTGTGATTGGATGTGATTTTTTTTTTTTTTAGAATAGTAATATGCTAAGATTGAGTTGGGTGGTTGTAATAATTTTCTCACTAAAATAGTTAGTATTAAAATATCTTTTTATTGTGTATATATATAAATATGTTAAAATTAAATTTTCTATAATTTATATTAGTTTTTTAATGCTTCCTTATATTATGATTCTCCAAACGTTAACAACAATTTTTTCAATGTAGAAAATACAAATAAATGTAGAAAATACAAATAAATGACGAGACAAAATATTATTAGGTTAGGTTATTATCAATTATTATTCGTGTTAACTCTTTTCTTAGTTATTTAAATCTCAATCTTAAGAACTCTTTTTCCATTTTTTTTTCAAATATTAATAAATAACTCTTTTCTACACCCATCATCACTTAAACTCTTTTTCAATACTAATAAACAATTTTTCTATACCCAACACTTTATCACTATTTCTCGAAATTCTCAATTACAGTTGGGATGAAGGGAGTATTATATTATACTTTTAATGTTAAGCATTAAATATAAATATGTAATTAATTAACACACAATAGGATTTTAATAAAATGCCCTGTTATTTAAATATACAATATATAAAAAATACCCACAATGGTAATATTAATTATTTTATTTCACGTTTATATTTTATATTTTTTATTTAGAATTTTTTAATATAATTACAGAACCTGGGATAAGTGAGGATTGCAAAAGAAAAGGTGGGTCCCATATTACTTTGAAAAGCGAACACATGGGGTCCACTTGTGTTTAGAGATGAGAGTTTCAATTTTGTATTTTGTTTACTGTAGTTTTAGAATTTTTTTTGTTGAATAGTATTGAAATATTACTGTAGATTTAAGTTAATAATATTAAAAATTGAGAATTATTATGAAAACTGGACTTTAAAAAAAAATGAAAAATTTTCCCACATCCAAGCACAGCCTAAAAGTTTATCCTCACAAAATCAACCAATTTTATGATTGATGTGGTGAGTATATATATATTTAAAAAATAGTAAATAAAATAAATAAATTAAGAATATTATGAGTATTGTGAGATCTATTTATAAATAAAATGATTGTTTGTTAGTAAATTATAATGACATTTGAAATAATGAAGTGATGATTGAGAGATAAAAATAAAATAACTTTTTTTTATAAAAGGAATGTGCATAAATTTAGTGAACGGATGAATAAAGCAAGTGTGCATAAATTTGGTGAACGGATGAATAAAATAAGTGTTCATAAATTTGATGAACGGAGGGAGTATATATAACTTTTTTAATAATAATAAAAATATACATGTATAAATTTTTTTACTTAACTTATGAGAACCTACAACTCAACTCATTCTTTTTCTTTTTTCATAATTTATCAACACTCTATTTAAAATTTTAATATATCAAAATATTAATTGATATTTTCGTAAAATTAAATTGAAATTGCAATACTTTTAGTGATATTGATTTCATCCTTTCCCTTGCCATTCATTGGATTTGATGTTCTTAAGTGCAATGTGTATCATTTTAGAATCATGTTATTTATAATATTGAAAAATATAATTTATTTATAGTGAATCCTGTAATTGTTAATATAAAAGAATAGTTGCACAATTTATAAACCGTGCAATCATAATTTGACTTTATATTGGAATAGTGCCATAATTTATGATTATATATGACGTGAACGTAACCACTTTAAAAAGTTTTGGGCGAGAGAATATAACCATAAAAATGATGAGAAGATAAAACAACATAAAATGAATATCCCGTCCTAAATAACATGTCGGGCCGCGAATCCTCTGAATATCTAAATTGATTTTGCACTTTGGAAAGAGAAAAGGGGAAGAAAATAAAGCAATAATAAAGAATTAGTAACAATAAAATGCGTGCATATTCATCTTGAAGCATTTTAACTGGCAGCGAAGAAATCTTAGCCCAATAATGAGAGCAACTTGTATATGTTAAGAAAATTAAGGTTGGAGCCCAAGGGGTATATATAGTTGAGCTATAAGACTTGTAGTGACGTGGAAATCAACAATGCAATAATTTCGTATGATTTTTTTTATTAATATATTATTATACATGCTTGTTCTAGGTAGGGGTGAAAAATAACGAATATTTCGATATCCTGCCATTATCGTATCAAAAAATTTTAAAAAAATTTAATATTTTTCGATATATCAAAACTTTTCGGTATGATATGATAGAGTATCTAAAAGTTTCAGTGCATTAAGGATATGACAAATAAAAACCTTTGGTACTTCGACATATCAATATACCAATTTTTTTTTGGTATTTTTTATATACCGGTATACCAATTTTTTTTTTTGTATTTCTTTAGTTCGATATCTCTATTTCAGTATCTAGTAAATAATCTAAAAAATTCCGTATGAAACAGTATATCGAAATTTTAGCGTGGAGCGGTGGTGTATAAAATTTTCGCTGTGGCTTGTATTTTACAGAAAATTCAATTTTTTGATACGACATATGGTATGTAATTTTAATATGCCGATATATAAAAAAATTGGTACGATAACTGTATATGATTTTTTAAATATAAAAAGTTTCGGTACGGTATACGATCCCTAGTCCCGAATTGAATCTTGTTGGCTCTCTTCCACAAGTGTATGCCACTCTGACACATCCCTCAATTTATAACCCACTCGATTGAGGGGCCAACAACACGGGTGGATAATTTTTTCGTTTTTGCTGCCAAATAGAAAAGGATGGTTGAATTATCTCAAGAAAGATTTACAATTGAGTTAGGGGGTGTTTGCGAAAAATTATCATACTGAAGAAGTGATTAGAATTTGTGATTGTGAGAAAATTAATTAGTAGTAGAAGTTGATGATGTTTGTAATTTTTTTTTAAAAAAAATTGATAGTGTTTTAAAAAAATACTTAAAATATGCTCATAAGCTACTAAAAGCACCCTCCTTTCAACTTTTAGCATAACTTTTGAGAACTTATTTAATCTAATAAAAAGAAAATAAAATATTTCAAATTGCTTATGCATACAATTTTAAATGACTATAATTGCTTATAATTTCTTGCAAACTCTCCTTTACTATACTTGGAATCTTTAACTTTCTTCTTCGTCGTTTCCACTTTTTCTCCTTAGGGTTTCGGCACCTCGCCGGAACCACCTTCCTTTTTAGTTCCTATGGGGACTTCCTCCTTCAATTCTTCCCCAGAGTTGTTAAGATTTGAACAAATTTGTAGGGAAAATCCTTTGTTTCTTGAATTCCCAAAAAATTACAACGTTTCTTCCGCTAGGGTTTCTTCCGATGACATAGGCTATCTAATCAGAAATCTTCGCAATTCTTCCACCGGTCCTGTTTCCACCACCCCTCCGCCGGCTTCAGTGGCACCGACGTATTCTTATGTCACCTCTACCAGAGGCGAGTCTTCTACGTCTCCGCCGATGCGTTTCGTTCCTAGAGCTCTCGATGTTTCCATGGTCTGTAACGACTTCCCTCGTGCGACTAAAGTGGGTGCTTTCTACTCGATTGAGGTCGATGAAAATGATTATCAGAAGGGGTGGATCGTTACAAGAATTCACTAATTGACAGGGTGTTCTTCCCTTTCAAGGATAGGCCGAGAACACTTGAGTTACTCAAAGCCAGACTAACGGATTGTTGGGGTCTCAGATCCGATTGCAAGGTTCTATAATCTGCAGTTTCAGTCTCCGGAAGAAAAGTCAAGAATCTTCAGTCAGAGTTCTTGGAACCTGAATCCGGGGTCCATCAATCTCCGCCGATGGGTTCCGAATTTTAACCCCTACAAGATGAGTTCCTCCATTGCAGAAGTGTGGATTCGTATCTACGAATTGAGTGTAGAGTATTGGAGCCCGAAATTAATTTTAGGCATCGCTTCGGCCGTGGGAAATCCGGTCAAGATTGACGAGCGATCTACAGATAGCACACTTGGACACTTCACCCGGGTTCTGGTGGAAGTAGATATGAAGGGAGAGCTCCAAGAAAGGGTCATGGTTGTTCGTAAGGACCTCTCTTTCTTTGTTGGTATTACTTATGAAAACTTACCTGCTTTCTGTACTCACTGTGGTATTACGGGTCATGCTCTGGCCTCTTCTCGACTTTGTAAGTCTGATGGTTGGGGGGATAAGAGGCGCCTTAAGTCACCTAAGGGGCCTACAGTTAATAAAGAAAATATGTCGTCCTGAAGCTCTCTTCTCATTCAGGATAAGGAACCTGCTGGTTTCTCGGTTCTGGTTAAGGAAGGGACATATAATAATTTGGATATGGTGCTATTTTCGGCTCCACCTGAGGCTATTGTTACTCAACCTATGGTTCCGGTTCATACCAGTAATGCTTTCCAGGTGTTACCGGTTGAGGGAGATGATGAGGCTCTTAGCTTCTCGGAGGGCCTGACTGGTACTAAGTTGGCTGCGGATACTTCTAAGTCCGCTCAGATTATTGAGGAGAAGCGGTCTACTAAGATTCAGGACACTAAGATCAAAGACAAGGGAACGAGGAAGATAGATAACACCAAACCAATGAAGTCTTGTCTCAAAAAATTGGGTCCGGAAGGAATCAATCATGTGATTGCTTCTTCTGGTCTGCCTTTTAGAGCCATGAACATTGCAGCCACCAAACAATGGAGTGATCCTATAAATTCTACCAAGCCGCCCGAGCACGGCATACACTCTGTTTCCTCATGAATGTGGTCTTCTGGAATGCCAACAGGATTTTGGGATCCCCAACCAGGTCAACCTTGGTTGATCTTATCATTAGTACTAACTCCTTTCTGTTTGTTATTGCAGAACCTAAAATAGCTCCGGACTCCATCCCTCCTGCTTTCTGGAATGGTTTAAATATGGATTTCTTTTGCAGTAATACTAGGGCTAATATGCTTCCCAACCTTTGGGTGGTGGCAAAGAAGATGGATAATTTGGTACTTTCTATCACTTTTTCTAGTTCTCAATGTGTTGTTAATAAATGCGTCCTCCCCGATTTTACTTGCTCTATTGCTTTTGTGCATGCTAGTAACTGTTATATTACTAGAAGGGCTCTTTGGAATGATCTTGTTGTTTCCTGTAATGAGGCTATCCTTATTATGGGGGACTTTAATGCTGTTATGGGTATGCAGGATAGAATTGACCTTGCCCCTCCTATACAGACCTTTTGTTTGGATTTTAGAACTTTCTTTGATGATTCTGGTTTGTTGGAGTGTGATACCACTGGGCCCTTATATACTTGGGTGTCTAGGGTTAATTCTGGCTACTTAATGGCCTCTAGGATTGATAGAATTTTGTCAGTCCTGTCTTTTCCTCTCTTTGTGCTGCTGTAAATGTTGATGTTCTAGCTAGGCATAACTCTGATCATCATCCTATTCTTGTGTCTTGTTCCCTCCTGCATAGAACCTTTAATATGTCTTTTAGATTTCAATCTATGTGGTTTGAGGACCCCTCTTGCATGGAGCTTATAAAAAATTCTTGGAGTGTTTATATTTCTGTGAGAGATCCTATTACTCTTATGATCAAAAAACTTAAAAGACTTAAAAGTGAGTTAAAATTTTGGAATAAGCATACTATTAAGGATGTCCATTTTTCTGTGAAACAGGCTCAACTCAATCTTAAAGATATTCAAGAGAAGAGATCCCACACCCAAAATTACAGCAACCTTTTCACTGAAGAAGTGGATGCTCATGAGAAACTTGACTTAGCCTTGAAAAGATGGGACATCCTCAGAACCCAAAAGTACAAAACCAACTAGATGAAGGATGGTGACAAAAACTCTAAATTCTTCCATGCTATACACAACAGAAACAAATGTAGAAGCAGCATCTTATCCCTTGACATTGATGGCACCAGAATCACTGACCAGGGAGTCCTTGTCAATCATATCATTGCTTTCTATATTGCTCTTTTTAACACTAATGATTATAGTCCTACTGATTTTTCATGTCTGAAGGTTCTCGATTTCAATAGGATCTCCAACAATGATAGGGAGGATATGGACAGAATCCCTTACCCAGATGAGATAAGAAATGCTGTTTTTGACCTCTCTGGGGACAGCACCCTTGGTCCTAATGGTTACCCTGGTTATTTCTTTCAGAAAACTTGGCATATTATTGATATTGATTTGGTGAATGTTGTTCAATTTTTCTTCACTAACTATTTCATTCCCTATGGTCTCAATTCCAGCTTTGTGACCCTTGTCCCTAAGGTTAAGGGCCCGGTTAGAATTGATGATTATAGGCCTATTGTGCTTAACAACTTTTTGTTTAAGGTTTTTACCAAAATTCTTTCTAATAGACTTGGCCCCATTGTTGCTAGAATTCTAACTCCTTATCAGTTTGGATTCATCCCTGGGAAACAAATTAATCATTGTATTGCTTTAGCCTCTGAGAGCTTTAATTGTCTAGATAAGGTTAGGGATAAGAGGGGGATTGCTTTCAAGATTGACATAAAAAAAGCTTTTGATACTATCAATTGGTAGCTTTTGCTCCTGTCCTGTCACTTAAATGGCTTTTTTGAGCATTTCATTGATGTTATTCATTGCATTCTTGTCTCAGCTAGGTTATCTGTTCTTATTAATGGCTCCCCCAGAGGGTATTTTTCTTGTTCTCAGGGTGTTAGGCAGGGAGATCCCCGATCTCCCCTACTTTTCTGTATTGCTGAGGAAGTGCTGGGTCTTCTAATCAATCACAGTATCCATAACAACAAACTCCTCTAGGTGAAAGAAAGCCATACTCTTCAGGTGCCCCCTTTCCTGTTTTATGCTGATGATGTCCTCATATTCATGGGTCATAAGAAAAGAAATGTTAGACAGATTCACAAGATTTTTAATACTTACTCTTTTCTCTCTGGTCAATTCATTAATGCTGCTAAATCCGAAGTTTACTTTGGTAATAATATTTCTAATCACTTCAAACATTATGCTAGAAATATCACTGGTTTCTCTGAGGGTGATGTCCCTTTTACTTACTTAGGGGCCCTTATTTTCAAAAGGGCTCCCAAGCCTGATTACTTCAGGAAAACAACTGATAAAATTGTTTGTAAGATGGATAAGTGGAAAGGCTCCAGCCTTTCCATGGCTGGTAGGGCATGTCTGGTTAATACTGTGATTATCCCTTCCTGTATTCACATAATGAAAGTCTATCTGTGGCCTTCTTCTAATTTACTTTTTGTTGAGAAAGCTATGATAAATTTTATATGGACTAATTCTACTAGATCAAGGGTAAGCTGAATGTGTGTTGGTAAGGTTTGTGCTCCTATCTTTGATGGGGGTTATGGGGTTACTTCTATCACTACTCTCAACAGGTCCATTCTTCTTAAGTCTTTGTGGGACATTATGTGCTCTCATGATGAGGGGAACTGTTTTATTAAAACTAGACTTATTAATAAGCACAATAATGTGAGGGGGTATCACATTCCATCTTCTATTATCTCTGGTGTATGACTCTTTTGGCCCTATATCCAGGACAATTCTAGATGGATTTGTGGTCTCCCCTCCAGTGTTTCTTTCTGGTTTGATAATTGGTTAGGTTATGTGATTGTTGACATGATTGGTATCTCTGTTGCCTGGAGAAATATGTTTAACTTTTCTATTTCTGATTACTACTTTAATGGTGTTTGGAATATGGAAGTTGCCTTTATAATGAAATATCCTGATATTGTGGATGATATTAGTAGACACAGGTACACCGAGGGTTCTAAGAACATCAGAATCTGGGAGAAGTCTCTGCATGGGACTTTATCCTCCAAATTGGCCTACTATATCCTTAGCCCCCATTTTCCTGAGGTGAATTGGGGCTCCTGGATATGGCAATCTTTTATTCCTAAGTGCAGATCTTCCACCATTTGGAAAGTTGTTCACAATAAGCTTCTGACTTGGGATAAAATCCAGAATTGGGGCTCCTATGGTCCCTCCTGGTGCTCCCTTTGCAAGCAACATGAGGAAGATCTCAATCATCTCTTCCTCATTTGCCCTCTCTCAACCTTTTTACTGTTCAACATTTATTTCACTTTTGGGTTTAATTTGAACAACATCACTAATGTTCATGTGTTTCTTCTGCAGGCCATGCAATTTCAGGCTGACCCTCAAGTTCTAAGTGCTTGGAAATATGTTGTGGTTACTTACTTTTGGTTGATCTGGCATACCAGGAACATGATCATCTTTGATGATAAAACTTTCAACATCAATGATCTTCACATCAGATTTTGGGCTCATATGAGGGAGCTGAATTATCTGTTTCATGGTATTTCTAGCTCACAAACTAACTCTCCTTTTTTTGGATGTTTTCAAGGTACTCACTAGAGTACATAAGGATAAACAGTAGATCCAGGTTAGATGGTGGAGACCTCAACCTGGTTGGATCAAATGTAACACCGATGCTAGTGCTTTGGCAGCTCCTGGGCAACTCAAGGGTGATGGCCTCTTTAGGAATGACAAGGGTGAGTTTCTTACTGCTAATCTAGGGGTGGGCTTTGCTTTTGAAGGAGAGCTGGCTACTGCCCTTCTTGGTATTGAGATTGCTTGTGAGAGGGGGTGGAATAACCTCTGGATTGAGAGTGACTCATTGTATGTGGTTCACTTCCTCAATGCTACTAGCCCCAATGTACCTTAGAAATGCATAGAGAAGTGGAGGTTCATTAAAAGACATGTGAAGACCATCCACTGGTTTGCTTCTCACACCTTTAGGGAGTCAAATGCGGTAGCGGATTGCTTTGCTAGTTTCAATAGTGATTACACTTTCCAGTGGTGGGATCACAAACCCCCTGGATATATACTTTTCTTTACAATGACTTGTATACTTCTTTTACCAGATATTAGTTCTCTTGTGGGTGTTGGGATTATACTGGAAAGTATGCTTTTACTTTGTATAATCAAAACTGAATTTTGGACTTATTTATTTGAAATAAATTGTTTATCACTGATGCTTTAAATATTATCGAATGTTACATATATTTATTGCATAATTGTTCAATAAATCGTACGTGTTACATTGTAGTTAATTTAGTGATACCAGATCACAGAAGATTAAATTAACAGTCCCTTGTAACTAAAAGTACGCCATTCACGACCTAGATGAAAATGAACAATGCATCGTGAAAGGTTGAAGTGTAAGGCTCAGATTGGCTTGTCTTGACCAAGAGATTACACTAGTGCATGACTGATGCACTGAATAGGACCTACATGAGGACAAATTAAATCGAATCTGAACAAGGAAGAATTAGACCTCAGTGGTTCGTTATTTCTTAATCTTCGTTCCTTAAATAGGATCACGTGTGATTGGTAACTATTGCTTTGACTTATCATGGGTAGCGAATCAATGAGATTCAATACTTTTTATCTTGGGCAATATTATTGGTCACATGTGATTGCTAAGATTTAATACGGAGAATCGTGTGTAAGCACGCTTTTTGTTTGATTTGCCCCTAGGGAGGTTCATAAGCTTTATCATACCAAATCTTGCAAGTGGAATTAGTTTCCTATGGATAATAATGTTGAACCGTTCCTTGACTAAGGACAAAAGATATTAATTAATTGAAAGCTATTTCAAAGGGCTTGAATTAATTAATGGGCTAGATAATCTTAAACACGGGAAATAATAACCGGAGCCATATTGATATAATATGGGTTAAGATGGATAGTCTGATATTAATTATGTAGTGGAATTAATTAATATTTATGGGCTTGAATAATATTGTGGCTCAATATTGATAATTCAAGATCCATTGGAAGGTCCAATCTTAATTCTCCTAAAGGCCCCCTGAGTAGCCCAACATATAGTCCAATAACTGAAAAATGTGTTTAAAATAAAATAAATATTGTTGCTTATTTTTCCTCATTAAATTCGAAATTTATGGATAAAAGGGGAGAAATATTTTCTTTGAATTTTGTTATGGAATGAAGATATGTATTCTTGGAATACAAGATTATCTCATTAAATTCAAGAAATTTCCCAATTGGTTATCTATAAGAGAATTTCAAAAATTTTGATAAATTAAGGGCAAGAAAGATTTTCTTGATTTTCTTGAAAAGATATTATGGAAGATATGTATTTCTTGAAATATAAGAATATCTCATAAATTCAAGAAGATCCAAATCTTGGAATCTTGACCCATAATTTTCGAAATTATCCATAACAAAGAGTAGGTGGGATTTTGTGGAATATTATAATTATGGGAAAAAGAATATAGGAGATATATTCAAGATTTCTTGGAGATCAAGAAAAGATTTTCCCACATTGTTTTTTTGCCAAAATTTTCGACCACCCATGCTCTATAAATAGGGGATGACTCTTTCATTCCCAAGTACAATTACATGTGCTGGAAAAATTAGTAAATCCACAAAGGTGGTGCAACATAATTTATTTTCCTTTTGTTAATTGTTCACAAGTGTCCTACCACCGGATAGTCGAACAAGGATTAAGGGAATACTTGAGAAGTTCTTTTGGTTAGTCTAATCAGCCAGACCATTGCCGTCCCAAGAGGTACGTTCACGTAAACTCGTAGAATTCCGCATGCGTAGGATTTACGTGAATTAATTATATGCATGATATGTTGTTGGATTATTATTTGAATTAATATAGGATTAATTCATGCTAGTAATAATTATAAGAATTAAATTTGTATTTAAATATTCACCCCGAATAGATCTGTGCAACTTATTCCCCAACAAGCGCATCGAGCCACGATTTCGGACTCTGATTTTTTAAATTGTAATTTAATTACGACATTAAATTTGAAATTGGATAGTAGAATTGCTAGATACTGCTTTTGCGGTATCCAATTGTCATGGAATTTAATGTGTTTATTTATGCATGCATATAAATTGTGGTTTTTTAATTGATTAGCTCGAATTCGTTTTTGCCTCGTGGAGAAAAAATCCACGAGTAGATTAGATTTGTTTGATTTGATCAATGTAATAGACTAGTCTAGATCTAGGTTTATTTATTTTTTATAAATAAATTGTAACCGGATCGGAAACGGAGACGAGACGAAGAATTAAAGGATAAAATCGAGAATCGGGCATAGCGGCGTGTGTCGCGTGAAAATGTGCCAAGGAGGCACGTGCGACGCGGACACACGCAGCACGCACGACGGTGCGGTGGCAAGGCCGCGGTCGAAGCGCGAGACGAAGATGACAAAGCCGTCGGCGGGCGACCTTAAAGGCGACACCATCGTCAAAGGCCGCATGAGCGAGCGACAAAGTGGCGGAGGTAACATTATTACCGCCGAAAGTACCGGCGGGCGAGGTAAGGCCGGGCGAAATGGCTCGGATGCGCGGGTATCTTGTCGCTCCGCCGAGGTATCGAAACCCCGCCGAGGTCGCTGAGGCGCGAGCGGCCGCAGTCGCAAGGTGCCGGTTACCGAGGTTGAACTTGGCTGGGGCGGGATCGGACGCGTGCATCCCTACCGCGAGCTACTTGGCGTGGCGTTTCGAGATGGAGTATCTTTTCGAGACAATCGAGTGGGAGAAATTCAAGACGGCGTTTCTTCAAGATCAAGCCAAGAAAAATCAAACCATGACAATTGGATAATTTGTGCCCAATATGTTTATTTTTCTGCTTTGCTTGATTTATTATTGTGATATCTTATGCTTTTTTTAATTTGTTTAAATGTGTTTGCATGATAGTTGCCCAATGAAAAATCTCACCTTCAAAATTACTAAGTATGTTTAAATAATTAATTGACAATTTTATTCCGGATAATAAAATTGAATTAATTTTGACCTCCATGATTTATTTATTTGTGAATTCTTTTGGAGAAATTCCCCCAACGGGACGGTCAAAAGATAGCTTTCACATGAATAAATTCTAAATGGATGATTGTGGATTATTACTAGTGGCGAAGATGACCCTCCCCACGAGGCTCGTTCAATACGAAATAATAATCATGTATTTAATCATGGTTATTACTTAGGTATAAAATTGATATGCATATACTTCCCCAAAGTCCCTGTCAATTTTGTATTGGTCAAGTGGGAGCCAACTATTAATCTGGATATTAAAGGTTTGTAACTGTTCTTGTTTGTAACCTGCTTGAATGTGTTTAAATAATGACCCACCCCACGTTGTTTATTTAAGCTGTTTTGAGATGTTGGCTGATGCATGTTCATATTTTTTTTGAGATTTTAATATGATGCATGTGATCGAACCTTGTGATATATTTGTGCTTATGCATATTATTGTTTATTTCAGTTCATCATGTCGCAACCTTCTAATCCACTGTCCAATATACTTAAAGACAATTTGCTTACTGATGAAAACTATTTTGATTGGAAATACAAACTAAAACCTGTCCTAACCGCATTACCTTCCAAATGGGTACTTGATACACCAAAAACCCGAAAAACCAACTAAGGGCGCCGGAATATGGGATGAGATGGTTTATGGTGAATGGGAGCTGGCAAATGAACTGATGAAGGATACAATTCTGGCACATATGTCAGATGCGTTGAGACACCTTCATCAAGAATATGAGTCAACTGCAGACATCTTACAGAATCTCGAAGCGATGTTCGCACATCAGACCCATATGGTAGTCCAAAGTGTGAAGCAAGAAATTGCTGAATTAAAAATGGAAAAAGGGACGACTGCAGCACAGCACGTCCTTAGGGTTATGGTGCTATTTGAGGAACTTGAGATCCTCGGCGAAAAATGTGATTTCAAGACTAAGATTGATTTCATTCTCCAATCCTTACCAAAGAGCTATAATCACCACTATATTGAGTATCTAATGGAAGATCTAGATTTTACAGTGGATGATCTTGTAAATGCTCTGACTTTGGTTGAAAGGGAAAAGGAGCGCGAGGAAAAGAACTTGGGAAAACAAAAATCTTTTTTTAATCCTAGGTCATGTGGTGATAAGGATGATGAAAAGAGAAGAAAGTTGAACCAAGCAGACTCAACATCAAATAAAAGCATGGAATCAAGCATGAGGAAATTTTGGAAAGCGGGAGAGTAGGACACTTGAGGTCAGCCTGTTCCAATCCCAAAGGGAATGGAAAGAAAGGTAATTCTCACGCACTAGTTGTTGAAACTTGTTTAGCGGTGTATGCCTCCCATTTATGGGTGGTGGATACGGGATCCACTGATCATGTTTGTTTCACTTTACAGGGGTTCAAGCGGACCCGGCAACTTAGTGGGAGTGAGATCCTCATCACACTGGGCGATGCTACGAGAGTGGCAGCTGAAGCAGTGGGAGAAGTGCACCTGTCTTTTGAAGACAGAGTTTTAATTTTAAGAGATGTTCTTTACGTTCCAAGTTTTAGAAAGAATTTGATTTCAGTTTCTAATCTTTTTCATGATAGATATTCGGTTACTTTTAATAAAGTTGTTACCATTTCTCTTTTTGATAAATTTATCTGTCATGGAACGTTGTCGAATAATCTCTATACAATTAACTGTGCACACCACTCACGAAATGCATCCTATAACACATCAAATGTTTCCGAGAAAAGAAAACGTTCATCAGACGTGAACGAGACACTTCTTTGGCATCTAAGATTGGGTCATATAAATCCAAAGAGGATCCAAAGGTTGGTGAAAGACGGTTCACTGGAGTTTCTCCAAGTTGAACCAATTCCAACCTGCGAATCATGTTTGGAGGGTAAAATGACCAAGAGGGCATTTGGAGCCAAGGGGAATAGAGCCAAAGAAGTGTTAGAGATAGTTCACACAGATGTATGTGGTCCAATGTCAACCAAAGCAAGAGGAGGTTATGAGTATTTTGTCACTTTTATTGATGATTACTCAAGGTACATTTATATTTTCCTTATGAAGCATAAATCTGAGACCTTTGAGAAATTCAAAGAATTTAAGGCTCAAGCAGAGAATCATAGGGAAAAACGTATCAAGTCTCTACGATCTGATCGTGGAGGCGAATACCTTAGCGATGAGTTTTTGAACTACTTATCTGATGAAGGGATTGCATCCCAGCTCACTGCACCCGGAACCCCTCAACAAAACGGGGTTGCAGAGCGAAGAAACAGAACTCTTTTGGAAATGGTTAGATCTATGATGAGTTATGCGGATCTTCCCAAGTCGTTTTGGGGTCATGCCTTGGAAACAGCAGCTTACATTCTGAACTTGGTGGCATCCAAATCGGTTCCCAAAACTCCCAAAGAATTGTGGACCGGGCGCAAGCCCAGTATGAGACACATGAGAATTTTGGGGTGTCCGACCTACGTGTTGGACAAGGAAGCGGAAAATTGGATCCTCGATCAGAATTAAGGTTGTTTGTGGGATACCCCGAGGGAACAAAATGGTGTATGTTCTATGGTCCCGAAGATCAAAAGGTGGTAATAAGCACCCACTTTAGATTTTTGGAAGAAGACTATATGAACGAAAAAAGACCCAGAAGTGAGATTTCCTTAAATGAGCTAAGAGGGCTAACCTCAATGCTAACTGTACGAGATGACTTACCAAACGACACACTTACACAACCGGAGCCTCATTGTAGTGGAAGGGTTGTGAAACAGCCCGAGAGATTCATGGGAATAGGAGAGTCCTCGGACTTGATTCCCGAACAAGACGAATCAGATCCATGGACATATGACGAGGCAATCCAAGACAAGGATGCAGATTCTTGGCAAACAGCAATGAAAGCCAAAATGGGTTATATGTTTCATAACAGAGTGTGGGAGCTAGTCGAACCACTTAATGGGGTCAAACCCATTGGATGCAAGTGGGTATATAAGAGGAAAAGAGGACCGGACGGGAAGGTTGAAACCTTCAAAGCAAGATTAGTGACGAAAGGTTATACTCAGAAAGAAGGGATCGATTATGAGGAAACTTTTTCGCCCGTAGCCATGCTCAAGTCCATCCGTATTCTCTTATCGATTGCTGCGCATCTCGACTTTGAAATCTGGCAAATGGATGTCAAGATGCTTTTCCTTAATCGGAAGTCTTGATGAAGAGATCTATATGCAACAACCCCAAGGCTTCATTGAAAAAGGCCAAGAACACCTAGTTTGTAAGCTCATGAAGTCCATTTACGGACTCAAACAGGCATTCAAAGCTTGGAACCAATGTTTTGATCATGTTATAAAGTCTTATGGGTTCGATCAAAATGAGTTCGAAAGTTGTGTGTACAAAAAGCGTGTTTGGAATCGCATTGGTATTCTTAGTACTATACGTGAGATTTACATCTTGATCATCGGGAACGATGTGAAGGTGTTATCGAGCGTAAGGGCATGGCTTTTAAAAAACAGTTTGATATGAAGGACTTAGGGGAAGCCGCACACACATCCTCGGGATCAAGATCACTTTCGAGATCGCAAGAAAAAAGATGATAGAACTTATCGCAAAAGCTTCATACATGTACAATCGCTTGAAACGATTCAAAGATGCAAGATTACAAGAAAGGCTTCGTACCTTTTCGGACATGGAATCCATCTATCCAAGAAAATGTACCCTAAGACGCCTTGAGAGATAGATGACATGAGAGGCATTCCTTATGCTTCTACCGCGGAAGCCTTTATGTATGCAATGTTTATGCGAGACCGGATATCCGCTTTACCGTTGGCATGGTGGCAAGATATCAAAGTAACCATGGGAAAAAAAAGCATTGAATGCGGCATTAAAAACATTTTGAAGTATCCGAAAAAGAACTCGGGATAGAATGTTAATTTATCGGTCGGATAGTCCATCCCCATCGGCTACACGGACTCGGATTTCCAATCGGACATAGACTCAGAAAATCTACCTCCCATGAGTGTGTTTTGCATGGGGGAGGAGCCGTGACATGGAGAAGGCGTCAAGCGAAATCGTCGCAGATTCTACCATGGAAGCCGAATATGTAGGCTAACTGCGGCGGAAAAGCGGTTGACTCAAGAACTTCCTAGTGGACTTGGATGTGGTTCGAATTTACCAATGAGAATCACTTTTTTATTGTGGCAATAACGGAGCGATTTGCAAATTCAAAGGGAACCACGAGCCCACAAAGCCAAAGAAACACATTGAAAGAAATACCATCTTATACGAGATATCGTTAAGAGATGAGATATAGATGTGGCAAAGATAGCGTCTGAAGACAACCTAGCAGATCCATTCACAAAGGGTCTGCCTCTGAATACATTCGAGAGACATGTGGAAGGAATGAGTGTCAAGACCGTTGCCAATCTGCTTTGAGTATAAGTGTGAGAAATTACTAGGTTCGTGTAGGTGACATTAGATGTCACAGACTACACGAGACATGTTTGTAGTATACTTAAAAGCAGACTTTGAGTATAAGTAGGAGATTGTTGGGATTATCACTGGAAAATAAGCTTTTACTTTGTATAATCAAAACTGAATTTCGGACTTATTTACTGAAATAAATTGTTTATCACTGATGCATTAAATATTATCGAATGTTACATATATTTACTGCATAACTGTTCAATAAATCGTACGTGTTACATTGTAGTTAATTTAGTTATACCAGATCACAGAAGATTAAATTAACAGTCCATTGTAACTAAAAGTACGCCATTCACGACCTAGATGGAAATGAACAATCCATCGTGAAAGGTTGAAGTGTAAGGCTCAGATTGGCTTGTCTTGACCAAGAGATTATACTAGTGCATGACTGATGCCTTTGAATAGGACCTCTGAGGAGGACAAATTCTTGAAACCCAACAAGGAAGAATTAGACCTCAGTGGTTCGTTATTTCTTAATCTTTGTTCCTTAAATAGGATCACGTGTGATTGGTAACTATTGCTTTGACTTATCATGGGTAGAGAATCAATGAGATTCAATACTTTTTATCTTGGGCAATATTATTGGTCACATGTGATTGCTAAGATTTATCTGGAGAATCGTGTGCAAAAATACGCTTTGTTCGATTTGCCCCCCCTTAGGAGGTTCATAAGCTTTATCATACCAAATCTTGCAAGTGAAATTAGTTTCCGGTATGGATAATAATGTTGAACCGTTCCTTGACCAAGGACAAAATATATTAATTAACGGAAAGCTATTTCAGTGGCTTGAATTAATTAATGAGCTAGATAATCTTAAACACGGGAAATAATAATCGGGAGCCATATTGATATAATATGGGTTAAGATGGATAAGCCTTAATAATTAATGTAGTGGGATTAATTAATATTTATGGGCTTGAATAATATTGTGGCTCAATATTGATAATTCAAGATCCATTGGAAGGTCCAATCTTAATTCTCCTAAAGGCCCACTGAGTAGCCCAACATATAGTCCAATAACTGAAAAAAGTGTTTAAAATAAAATAAATATTGTTGCTTATTTTTCCTCATTAAATTCGAAATTTATGGATAAAAGGGGAGAAATATTTTCTTTGAATTTTGTCATGGAATGAAGATATGTATTCTTGGAATACAAGATTATCTCATTAAATTCAAGAAATCTCCCACTTGGTTATCTATAAGAGAATTTCAAAAATTTTGATAAATTAAGGGCAAGAAAGATTTTCTTGATTTTCTTGAAAAGATATTATGGAAGATATGTATTTCTTGAAATATAAGAATATCTCATAAATTCAAGAAGATCCAAATCTTGGAATCTTGACCCATAATTTTCGAAATTATCCATAACAAAGAGTAGGTGGGATTTTGTGGAATATTGTAATTATGAGAAAAAGAATATATGAGATATATTCAAGATTTCTTGGAGATCAAGAAAAGATTTTCCCACATTATTTTTTTGCCACAAGTTTCGACCACCTATGCTCTATAAATAGGAGATGACTCTTTCATTCCCAAAGAAAATTCCATGTGCTGGAAAAATTAGTAAATCCACAAAGGTGGTGCAACATAATTTATTTTTCTTTTGTTAATTGTTCACAAGTGTCCTACCACCGGATAGTCGAACAAGGATTAAGGGAATACTTGAGAAGTTCTTTTGGTTAGTCTAATCAGCCAGACCATTGCCGTCCCAAGAGGTACGTTCACGTAAACTCGTAGAATTCCGCATGCGTAGGATTTACGTGAATTAATTATAGGCATGATATGTTGTTGGATTATTATTTGAATTAATATAGGATTAATTCATGCTAGTAATAATTATAAGAATTAAATTTGTATTTAAATATTCACCCCGAATAGATCTGTGCAACTTATTCCCCAACAGTGGGTGGCTTCCCCTCCTGTTTTGGGGGATGGTCCTTTGGTTTTGGTCCCAGATAGTATGTTATCTGTTTGGACTTTGCTATTTCACAACTTTATTGTATTTAGAGGGTTGTCTCTTTTTCCCTCCGTCCAAGGGTTTTGCCCCAAGGGAGGTTTTACCTTGGCGAGGTTTTTAGCGGGGGCCCGACCACTAAACTGCTGTTTAGTTTAGTGGTTTTAGGTTTTTGTTTTTAATAAAAGATTTGATTTGATACTTGAAATCTTTCTTTGGTGTTTGAAAAAATATAAATTTTAAAGATATTTTTTCAAATGCCGGGTCATGTACTTGCGAATTGCATGGAGGCTAACGAATATGGATTAAAAAATTAAATTACCACATTAAAAATGGTTGGTGCATAGCTTCCAGATATTTTCCTAGAAAGTATTAGAACGATGTTTTGAAGTCAATTATTGATGCATAAAAATAACTCCAAAGTAAATAAAAAAATAATCAAGCAAGCATCCCTATCTATAAATCAATTTATTAAGTTGTTTAATTTCTTCCATCTTCTTGAATATAACTTCTTGCAATTTTTAACACAGTTTTGGTCATTATCAGAGAAAAATACATACAAACAGTAACCCCACTAACCAGTCACAGGTGAGTGTGCAACTCAACTTTTTATTTATTTATTTAATTGTGCAACTGAACTTAAGATAAAAGAATGCTTATAATTGTCAATTTTGAAACCGCAAATTTAATTAATCGTGAATTTAGTGATGACGTGGACACTTCCTAAAAATTCCCAATTATTGTCAAAAACTGTTCAATGATTAATCATACGCTTATTGCATTTGCCACACCATTATGTACATCTCTTTTGGAATTTCCTATTGGGATGACGTCACGCATTACACCATGATCATTTTTTTTTAATTCTGTTTTATAAGATTAATTATTTTCTTATTTCTGATTTATTGACATGTAGTTGAAGCAACCGAGAGTCGAACAAGATGTTTAAGTTCGATCTATTTCATTAAATAGACTTCGTCAGAGTAGTTCAATTGATTTAATTATTGTTCAATTATAATTCATTTTTGAGACTTTAGTTGAAATAAAATAAGTTATATGTTTCAATATAACAAGTTAAATGTTTCGAAATACATTACGGAGTGCACAGTGCACATGAGATCCACTCAAAATTATATTGAATAGAAGGAGTAACATTTAAAAATATTTTTAATGATTTCAAAGATAAATTGAGAAGAAATATAACTAATTAACCTTAAAATGAAAATTTGTCATTTAAACTTTCAATGTGAAATGTCACAACACCATCTAAAAAGAATTGGAGGGAGTGAAAAAAATGTATACACAATAAATATACCAATTGGAATAGTCACGAAAATAAATATAAGATATTTGTGATGATGAATAAGAATAAAAAAATAAATAATTTACCTTCATTATACTTACGAGATAATGATATTCAAAATAAATTATTTGTTACTCTATTTTGATAAATTACCACTTCATCTGTAATAATTTCTCCTCAATCTTTTCACTATTAATTATTATTATACCCTTATTCAAAGACAAGAGCATACTAATTAGATAATTATTATTCTTATTGTTATTCTCTACTAGTATATCACCCGTGCGTTGTACGGTTTGTGAGTATAAAATGAATATGATATGAAATTTATTCAATTTTGTGTTATATAAATTATAAAAAATTATTTTACTTATAATAAAAATAATTTTTTTTTATTTTTTAAAATATATTTCTTGATCCTTTTTTTTTCAATTTTGATTCAACGCACGATTTATGAACATATTTTGCTTTTGCAATCAGGCATGTGAAATGGGTTGCGGTCCAACTGCTTAAAAATTACACATTGTTAAATAATGCAACTTTAAAGATATTTTTTTCCTTCTAATTTTGAATTATTCCCTTCTAAACTAGGTCAATTGTCATCTATTAACGTATTCCCATATGTGTTTTAAAAAGCGGATCGAACCGGCCGGTCCGACCACTACAAAGAATCATACTAATAAATAAGCAAATCGAGCTTTATCACAACCAACATAGTGTCATTTTACAATTCAACTAATGACGTCAACTAATAATTTAATTAAAAATTATTTAATTAACAATTTAAGTTTAGTATAAATAGCTCATGCAACTAATTTATAGTAATTGGATTAATCAATTTAAATTATACATTTTCATATATATAGTACTCCTCGACTTTTTTAGATTGCTCAAAATCTAAAAAGTCAATCTTTTATCGCATACTCAAAATAACAAAGTAACTATAAAGTTCATGCTACCCCCTACAAACATCACTAAATTACATCCCTTGTCACTAATAATTACATACAAAAATAACATATTTTTTTATCTTATTCACTAAAATTGAAAAAATACCTTTATCAAAAAGTTATTTTATTACCTTCAAATATTAACAAAGAATTTCCTCATTAAAACCCGTCTCAAAATCAAGTGAGCAATCTAAAAATAAAAGATGAAATGAGTAACTGGTTTTAAAATAATATATATTCATATCGACTACAAAATATAATATTTTATATTATTAATCATTAATGTGTCACTTTTAAGATTTCATGATAAATTTGTAATAATTTTTTTGTTGAATTTTTTTCTTTTTTGGTATAATATTTTTTGTTTATATATGTATAAATAGATCTAGTTCAAAAATTTGTATTAATTTTTTTGTTGAATGTTTTTCTTTTTTGGTATAATATTTTGTTATTATTTATGTATAAATAGATATAGTTCAAAAATTTAAAAATAATATTAATATTTTAGAAAACATTCAAAAAATAATTAGTATATATGTGTGGTAGATATGAGAAATTGAACCTAGTACCTCTTGTATACAACAAAGTTAAAAAAATTTATGATACTATTTGAGCTACATCAAATTTATTAAGATGTTTAAAATTTTATTAGAAAATTATAATAATTTTTTCGCCCAACATTTTGTTATTTGATATGTATAGATTTAATACTTTTCAATTACTAATTAGAAAATTTTGAACCGAACATTTGGATATTCATATTCATGAAATCTCAACTAGAACACATATCTTAAAAACTAGCTTGGTTGAATTTTGGCATTAGAAAGTTTGGTTGAAAATTTCCAATTAATATCAGAAACATGCACAAAATAAATAATTGACTTTGCAACCAAGCTCTGATCATACTAATATTGGAAAATTGATAATTTTATGTTAAAAATTGTCACGTATGGTTTTACATAGTAGAAATATTAAACACCATATCTCAAGCACTCCAAGCATCCCCTATTTCACATTATGGTAAAACAAATACAAAGAACTTAGCTAGTGCATGTACTTATTTAGGGATAGCTTTTTGAATTACAAGAATACATAATACAAACTCTAGTGTGACACCACTGTGTCTATAATGTCAAAATTGAGAGATCAATTTAAATTGAAAATATATAGTGTATGTATATGCATGCAAAGGATTTAACCCGAAAATTTTTCTGGGGGGGCCCAATTTATAACATAGTGTAGTAAATGCACTTTAGAATTTTTTATATATTTTTTGAAAATTATTTGGACTAAACATCTTTATATTAACAGCAGTCGAATACATTTATATGTATATTGAAAATGTGAATTATACATATTCTTTCTCTATTTTGTTACCCTTTTTCACCTAAAAATCAACATTTTATTTATAGAGTGTTGATTTTTACAAGATTAATAATAGTGGTGTACATTGAACATGATCGCATAATACTTTGTTTAAAGGAGACATGACATTAAGTATGAGATGGTTTTATACATGATATATGATATAATCTATAACACAAATAATACTCATCCTTCCAAAAAATATTAGAAGTTAATACACAATTTATCTTGGCGCTCTTATGAGGCTATGCCATACAGATGTATCTTAATTATAAGTGTATATATATATATAAGAAATTCAAGTGGGGTCAGAGGGGCCCAGTGACCCCCCTGACCCCAAGGTAGGTCCGTCACTGTATATGCATAATATATATATAATTATAAATTATATTTAAAATTTTCTTCTTCAATAATTTATATATATATATTTTTTCACAAACAGATACATAATCTATTAGAATGAGTTCCTTTTGCTACATGACACATTTTTTTTTCATCTTATCTACCGAAACCACGACAACACCTTCTCCAATCCAAGCGTGAGGACAGGGGAGGTCAACACTCGCCCGCTTTCAGCATTTTTGAACATGGTCGATCTTTCGCACTAAAGTTTCATCCACATTCTTCAAGATCTCGAGCTTACGGACCCATAGAGGGCGGAGAACTCCATAAAGGGTAGAAAATCCCCATTAAATCCCAATAAAGGGGGACAACATGTCTCGAACCCAAGATCTATTGATCTAGGTAGTGATGCTCTAACCACTTGAGCTAAGCCACTTTGACAATAATTGATATAGTTAATTAACCCATAACCTAGCAGCTGAGCTAAACTTTAAAATTTTTAAAATTGTCATCCAGCATGGGCAAAATTGCCTCGTTAATACCTAGGGAGCATTTACCTCGTTAACACAGAGGGTCTATGGCTTTTCTCATTAAAATTTAGTGAAGATAAAATTATCAAGGGTTTTTCGTCCTTGTTAATACTGTCATTAAATTAATTTAAAAAGAGTGTGCTCTCGTTTACGTCTCATTTATTAAATGACAATTTTTTTTAAGGATTATGTGACCATTTCACAAGAGATAGTGTGTCTATAATCTTCAAAATTATTCATAATTAACCAAAATAGACTAATGAAACTCCCATTGATTTTCCATCGCACTTCTATCGACAATGTGCTTTTCCATGTAATTATTCAATTAATATAGGACATCAAGATGTCATTTTTCACCCTACAACAACTTAGATTAAAAATTCATTCCACAACAAAAAGAAACGATAGCGACATTAAGATGTTGAAAGAATACAACATTAACATTAGTAATTATTTAAGTATTGAGCATCAAGCTCAATTATATATATGTTCGTGACAGTGATAGCAACTAGCTATATATAATTGTAATGAACTAAAACTAATATATTTGAATGAGTTGATCTTATACATGAGATCAATTGACTCGTCACATGAATATCATACGAGTAACACTCATGTACCAAAACTATTACTTCTATGCAAAAAAAAATTCACTATTTAAATATATAAAATACTAACACGTAATCATGCAAATTTTGTGGGATTGAATTTCTTTTTTTCACAATGTTAGTTTAGATAGAATACTTTAATTATTTTACTAATATAAAAAATACAATTGTAGATAATTTTATTTTTTAATATTATATATGCATAATATACTCTCTGTATTCCAAACAAAACTTTATATGTTGTCATTTCATGAATCCCAAACATATATATATATATATATATATATATATATATATATATATATATATATATATATATATATATATATATATATTTATATATATATTTCTTTGGCACAAAAATATTCATATTTTTATTCAAAATTACATCAATTGTCACTCAATTACATTTGAAATACACATTTTTTTTTTCTTTTTCCACATTTTTTCTTTTTTTACACCTTCCACATATATATATATATAATGAGAAAATTATTATTAATGAAAACATTATAATCCACAAAAATGAATTTGATCCCGAAATAATTTCGGATTGTAACTTTAAAATTTAATTTTATAGATTTTACAAACTTTTTAGATTTTTCTAAAGGTTCTTCTACTAGAGCTCATATTAATGATGAGTTTAATAATCCCAAATGGGATAAGTTTAGAATTTGGTATTTTAAATCATTCTCAAAAGATGATTTAGATTACTTTGTTGACAGTTTTTATAAATCTGTAAAAAGCATAATGAAAATACTTATTATGTTCCTTGGTTTATTAAAACTTTTTATATTGATTATATTTCAGTCATCGAAAGAGATTATAAAATAATTTCTGGTGGTATACAAAAATTTGTTTAACCTCTTCTGGCAAGATATCTGCCAAAGCCCCAAAATTTTCCCCACCATGAGAAAAGCCAGTTAGGAATTTAATTCCTGCTAATGTTCTCACAGATTTTAATCAACCAAGTATGAGAATGCTTAGCATTCTGATACAATAACGTTTTATAAAAACTTTGAAGGTAATCCCAGTAATTGTACGGGTAAGTGGTATGTGTGACTTCATTAGTCATACTTCTTTATGTAAAAGGTGAAGTTCCCCATTCTTGGATGGAAATAATCTTTTTGATAATAAATTTAGAGTAATTGATAACTTTACTCTTAGGAGGAAAATGCTGGATTTCAACACTTCCGAGACTAATGAGAATATTCTCATAAAATCCTCTGAATTTGTAAGTCTCAACATTCCAATTTGAATTTGGAAAATACTTTTCCATAAGAATCCATGGGGACTCTTTGAATTTCTCATCATCATCTTCAATAATAAGAATCAATTCTTTCTTAGAAGAATCAAAGAATTTGTATTCTTTTTGTGCAATTGAAGAATATGATTCTCCATCTTCTGCTTTTGAGGAATTGTCCTCAATTGGTAAATTTTTTCCCCTTTGTCTCAAGAATTCTTGAAACTCCTTTTGTACATTGTCTCCTTTTGAAGAAGTGCCACTTCCAGAAATATTCTGGTTAAAAAGGGATTTCTTCCCATGTTGTATAATCGGAGGATGGCCTCTTCCTCCTCTTCCTCTATAAGAGGAATATGGATTCCTTCCAGCATGACTCATTTCTATCATGAAGAAATAAATTCACGAGTTAAAAAATCTGGAAGATGATTATCCTTCCCTTGCTTATAAACAATATCAAAATCAAAATAAGCAAGATGCGATTGCCATCGGGCAAACATTTGTTTAGAAACATTATGTTCAAAATCTCTAAAGAGCATAAAAGTAGCAGCCCTGCAATCATTTTTAATAGTAGATTTCTGATTATATAAATCATCCTGAAATTTAAGGACACATTTAACTATAGCAAGAATTTCTTTAGCTGTGGCAGAATAATTTTTCTGACTATTATTCCATTTACCGGAATAAAATCTAATGATATAATCGTTTTTATTATCAGGATTAATTTGTTTTAAAATACCTCCATACCCCAAATCTGAGGCATCAGTTTCAATAATTTTTTCCCAAGAGGGATTAGCCAGCATAAGACAAGAAATATTTTTAACTTTTTCTTTTATCTTGATAACAGCCTTAGTATGATCATCATTCCAAGGAGAAGGATTCTTTTTAAATCTATCATATAAGATAGTGGAATCTTCAGCAAGATTCTTAATATAAGAAGACACATAATTAAGGCTTCATAAGAATCTTTGTAACTGAGTTTTATCAGTTATAACATCAAGGAATTTATTACCAAATTCAATACATCTTTGAATTGGAATAATATTACCTTTATCAATAATATGACCAAGAAATTTTACTTTAGTCTGGAATAAAACCATTTTAGGTTTTGAAATGACAAGACCATTTTTAATAACCAAATTTTTAAACATATCAAGATGTTTAAAATGTATTTCAATATCCTTAGAAAATACAAGGATGTCATCAATATAAACAATAATAAAATCACTATAAGGATTAAAAATGTCATTTATAATTTGTTGAAATTCAGACGGAGCATTTTTAAGCCCAAAAGGCATAACAGTCCATTCATAATGACCAAATGGTACATTAAAGGCACTTTTATACCTATCAGGTTGATTAATCTGAATTTGCCAAAAACCTGATTTTAAATCAAATTTAGAGAAAATAAGAGCATTGACTAATCTGTCAAGAAGATCTTTTTATTAGGAATAGGATGCCTAATCCATTTTAAAACCTTATTAAGATGTTTGTAATTAATAACTAAACGAGAACTCCTGTTCTGCTTTCGAGAATGTTTATTAACATAGAAAGCGATACAAGAAGACCAAGGAGATTTAGAAGGAGTTATAAGCTTTTTTTGTAATACTGGAAGATATTTCCTTTTTACATAACTCTAAGTATTCGAGTTCATTTGACAAGGTCTAGATTTAGTCGGAATTTTATTCTCTTTAAAATCTTCTTCATAAGGAACTATCCCAAAAAGCATTAGGAAAATCATTATAAATTTCAATAGAGAATTTATTTATTAAAAATTTGATTTTATCCTGTAGTTTAGGATTATTTAATCTATCACTTATAGTAATAGAATTAAGCTCATCTTTAAGAAAATTGATTTGACAAATTTTATTATTAATTTGATCTTGAATCAAATTAAGAACCTTATGAATAGGTTTAGTGATAAACTTAAAAGTAATAGGTTTACCATTATAAGTACCTGTAGTAACTTTTTCACCAACAAAAGTAAGAGGATATATTTTAAATAGAAAAGGAAGACCAATAATCATTTGACTAGTGATGTCTTCAGCAATAAGAAAGTCGTTAGGAATACAACAACCATCAACACAAACATAAGCATTTTTAAGCTTATAATTAATCTTTAAAGATCCTCCACCTGCATGAGAAAGTGAATGAGTAGTTTTTTCAAAAAACTTAGTAGGAATTATTCCTAACTGTATAACACTTAAATCAGCACGACTATCAATCACAACAATAAAATCTTTCTTATAAGAATTATTTATAAGAAGAGAAATCTTAGTATACCATTTCTGTGATATAACCATATTAATGGTAGATAAATGATTCTTCTCAATATTAAAATTATCATCAGTATCCAAGTATTGTGAAAGATTATTATAGCTGGTTTCACAATCTTCAATTTTTTCTTTACCTTTCTCCATAAAAGAAAGACGAACAAAAAGATCAGTATTCTGTTTTTGAAGGATCTTTACATCAGTTTTGAGATTATCAATCTTGTTGGGAGATGAATTTAGTAAAGATATATGATTTTGATTAGATCCCAAAACCCCTGAGTATGACATTTTCAGGATAATCTTGATAGTTGAGTCAGGATTCAGTTTTAGAGTATTCAGGATGATATCTGTAAAATGTATAGTCAGCAGATATAGATCATGTTAGGATCTGAAGATTCTGAAGAACTCAGTATGTTTCTGAAGAAACTGAAGTTTCAGTATGAAAGTAAAAGCCAAGACTCAAGAAGAAATCGAGAATCAAGATTTCGTTAGAAACCGAGATATCAAGACTCAAGATAAAACCGAGGAAATCAAGAACTCAAAGATAGCCAAGAAATCCGGTTTCAAAGATGAAACTAAAAGTCAAGACTCAAAAGAAGAAATCGAGAATCAAGACTCGCAGTGAAATCGAGATATCATCAAGACTCAAAAGCTTAAATCGGCGAATTAAAGACTCAAAGATGAATACTCAAGATATCGGGCCAAGATATCCGTAAAGACTCGTAAGACTCAGAAGACGTCAAGACTCAAGACCAAGACTCGTAAGACTCAAAGACGCAGAAGATGTACAAAAGACCAAGAATCAAGATCAAGAATAATCATGCACAAAGAATTATCAAGATTTAGTAATGTCAATGCTCAAGATAAACCTGAATGTTCCGAGGCACTGAGAATATCTATCTGAAGGATGCAATACTGAGAAGATCGCGATTCCTTAGAAAAATAGATATTTGCCAAGACATTCAAATCTGCATAAAAAAGGAACTAAGTCGAGTGTTATTAAGATTATATCAACTCAGAGTTTGTAACCAAAAGAGCCGTTGAAGGTGTCTACCTTTAACTTGGAGACAAAAAGTCAAAAGAGGAGACAACAACATGCCATACCGATCTTGACGGTGGACCGATTCATTTGAAAAAGATGTCAGAAGTACAAAAGTTCCAGACTGCAAAAAGTGAAGACCGGCTACATGAAAGACTATTGCCTAAAACGTGTTAGGGAGTTTCAAACCCTAAATATAGCCGTTCCTTACACACCATAAGAGGAAACTCACGAAGCTATCTCCTCCAACGGATAGTTTTTCAAGAGTGACCTTGGTGTATGCCTATAAATACTTGTGACCCTCTACATTGTAAGGTTACGGGAAATTTGTAAGCAACTCAAGAGCTCAAACTTATTATCGCAAAGTTAAAGCACTCGAAAAACATAGAATTTCCCAAGGGCTTTTAAATCGAAGAGAGCTCATTCCACTAAGCCTAGCTTGATAAGATATATCCAAAGCTTAGTCGAGATATCCTAGCCTTTGCATTGTACTTTATTGTAAAGGATTTCTCATCCTAGTTGGAAACCAACCAAGAAACCCCAAACCCTTTAGAAGGTAGTTTGAGTGTGATTGTTGGTGAGAAGAGTTATAAAAGAGTTAGTAAACTCTGGCGGAGTAGTCGAAAAGCTCTAGAGGTGAAGTTAGTAAGCTCTGAGAGGTAGTCCGAAAGCTTGTTTGTGTTTGAGTAAGTAAACTACTGGGAGGTAGTCGAAAGCTCAAGGTCGGGTTGAGTAAGTAAACTACGGGAGTAAATGTCGAAGCTCGGGGGCGAGTTGAGTAAGTAAACTTCTACGAGGTAGTCGAAAAGCTCAAGGAAGTGATTAGTGAATTTCTCTCAAGAGATCGAGAGAGAGTGGGCGTAGGAGCTTGAGTCTCCTGAACCACTATAAATTGTTGTGTTGTTTATTGCTTTTTATATACGTTTAACATTGCATTGACTTAAATCTGAAAGCATATTTTCAACGACATTTCGGTTGGAATCAATCCTTTGGAAGTTGCATGTAATTCAATCACGGCTAATCACTATTCCATTAAAGGAAGGTTTTCAAAAAGCTTAAAACGCAGTATAAACTAAAGGGCCAACCATTCCGCATTTGTCCGAGTAGCTAGAACAGATAGTTACCAAACCCGAACTTACTCTTACGAGGGTTCGATAAGTTAGTTATCGATCCAAGCAACTCGGGATCTCTCGAAAACTTCGGGACTCGGTTGGGATTATCGAGGTTTAAAGCGGCTTCAGGATCACTGTCTCGATGACTTTGACTTCGAGTGATTTGTGCTTCTCAGGACCTAATCTTCAGGATTATCTGACCCAAGCTGACCTCAGTAAAAGAAAAGTTTAAAAAAAACACTGAACACGTGTATTCCCCCCCATACACGTGTAAGACTCGTTTGCACCGGGATCAACAAGTGGTATCAGAGCAGTGGTTCAACTTGACCACCTGCTTTGTTGACCAAAGTTTTATTTGCTAAAAATACTTGTGGTCTATTTGAACTGATCTTATTTGATGAATTCTTAAAAGACTCAGATAAAATGTCTTCTAAGAAACTTCCTATGTTCTCAGTGGAGAACTATGATTTATGGAGATTGAGAATGCAGGCACACCTGTATTCTAAACATGAACGAATGTGGAGAGTGGTCTTTGAAGGGCCATTCCAATTTACTGTGGTGAATCCCAGAGGAACAGAAAATGAGAGAAACGATCCTAGAGCAGAATTTCCTAAGTCTGATGACCAACTGACTCCTGAGGAGAGAAAGTTAGTCAATCTAGACTACATTGCTAAAGACACACTATCAAAGTACAATTGATGATGGTGTGATGGGAATGATCTCTCAACGCAATCTCTGCAAAAGAAATTTGGGATACACTTGTTTGTGAATGTGCCAAGCGCACCGGATCATATCAAGGAAAATAAACTTTCAGTTGCAATTGAAAAGTTTGATAGTTTTGAAATGGAAGAAGGTGAATCTATTGACAAATTGGAAGTCAGATTCACTAGCATTATGAATGATCTAAATGCACTTGGAAAGAAATATCCACAGAGAGAAGTTGCATTGAAAATTCTTAGAGGTCTTTCTAAGAAATGGGATATACATGCAGTGGTGATTGAAAACACCAAAAACATTAATTCAATGCCCTATCAACAAGTCTTCTCTGAGCTGAAGGCCTATGAGTTTGTAATTGATAAGAAATCCAAAAAGGCTGACAACAAAGATGATTCATCATCTAGTAAGAATGTGGCTTTTAAGGCCAAAGATAAACACAGAAAACTAGAGAGTTCGAGAACTCCCTTGCTAAGAATCGGGGATGAGCTTGAGGATAAGCTAAAGACCGATGGCAAGGAGGTTTGAAAAAGACTTAATAGTCGATATGGAAAATACAAAAGCTATTACAGGAATCACAGGTACCAGAAGAAACCTGAAGACAAACCAACTGAGAAGAGAAAGGACCTGAAAACTGAAGGATCTTCATCCAGAAAGAAGGACTCCAAGTTCAAGGAAGAAAGTGACCAGGATAATGATGCCAACATATGCTACAATTGCCAAAAGAAAGGTCACTTCCAAAGATGATTGTCGAGATCTGAAAGCTAAGGAGAGAAGAGAAAGGCAAGCTAAAAAGAGACAAAAGTTCTCTAGCAAAAAAGGCCATGGTTGCGGAAGAAGAACATTCTGAGGAGGATCTAGCTCTTGGATGAGATATTCTCGCACGAAAGAAAGTGATGACATTTGTCGATGGCCATTGAGGAGGTAAACTCTTCTTTCTCTGTTGTTGCTTTATACTAGCACAAGAGTTGTCAAGTTCAACTATGTGATCAATTTGACTGATGGATTCTTTTGAGAATCGATGAAGGACTATCTTTGTTTTTGAAGAACTGCTAAATGAAACTCAAGAAAAAAAATAAGAACCAAGGTTGAAAATCTAAAATGGAAAGACTCTAGAAAAAAGCGAGATCACTTCTCAATTAATGGGAGCTCTTGATGAATGGATGTTACGAAAGTACAACTCTCGAGAAAAAAGAAGTTGATAGTGACCCTAATCGAAAAAGCTAGAAAAATCCAATCAAGAGATTCAAATTTGACGAAACTAAGTTCAATGACCTCTCTCGAGAAGCATGAAACTCTACAGAATCTGTGAGGATAGTCTTGTGAAGAAGCTAACTCTATTGAATCTGCATCTAAAGTAATAGATGAAATTGAGTTACCGAGATCTGCCACTATAAAATCTGGATTGGGATACATTCCGGAGGAACCTCACAAGGTCATCTGAATCTTTGCATCAAGTAGCAAGAAGACAATCTTTGTAAAACCAAATGGCACTTACACTTCAAACTGAAGAAATGCCCAAGGTTGTTGACAAGGAAAAGGACCCATGGTTTGATGGCCCCGAATGATCGGTAGGAAAGCCCAAACCTCGGTGAAGGCTAGAAAACTGAGCACTCGATTGAAAAAATTCGAGCAAGTACTTCAAAGCCTCGGGCTAAGAATGCAAACACTCGAAAGGATGCAAGATTTGAACCATCGGAGGAATCTTCGAAAGAGAAACACTCAAGAAAAGACATTCTCAATCAAGAGACCAAGTCCTCGATATCTTGAAAGACCCAATTTTAGTAAATGCATAACCCGAACCCCACTTGCCTAAGGGTAAAGGTTATCTGAACCGAGTCAACAAAGATTTAGACCGGTTGCTTGCCGCGAAGCCAAAAACAAATGAAAGCGAAGGCTGAACCAAAGAAAAATTCAAAAGCCCATGTTCATGCTAAGGTTAAGACTCATACACAGAAGACCGCTAAGGCACCCAGAGTAGTAAATGTGTATGTTGATGTTTATGGAAGACAAATTAGCCACTCTAAAGTGATTAGAGTTTTTTTTAAAATGTTGGGATATTTTAGTTTTGATGAATTATGCCAAAACATTATCAACTTGTGTTTTTGAAGCTAATCTCTGAGATAACAAGTTGAGGGGGAATGAGAGAACAAATTGAGGGGAACTCACGAAATCGGGACGTAGATGATCGAGATCGAGCCGAGGTTCGCGAGCGAGACCGATCGAGATCGGATAATAAGATGAGTTCGAGTTAAGCGATGAGCCGTGCAAAATCAGAAGAGAAGAAAAGGCTAGGCCGGTGGTTCGGAAGATCCGAAGGTCAAATTAACCGGATGCCCAAACGCGAATCGATCGGAGACCATATCGGATGACCCGATGACGGGATCGATCAGAGAAGGTTGCGGATCGGAAGAAGAAGCGAGATGAGGACGAGATTAGACGTGATCGAGATCGGATATGAAGATGGAGCGGATGGTCAAGATCGGGCGTGATTGAGACCCGGATGTGTTAACGATATCTAGCCTAATATCTTAATCGATGAACTAATCGATGATATAAACCGAGCATGACTGATGCTTATACTTGATCATCATCATGAGCCGATCAGATCAAGTGGAAGAAATCGATATCGAAAAACCGTAAACTGATACCAGACGTAAGAGAAGTTATCCGAAGTCATGTTCATCGAGAATCGAACGCCATCAATGATCGGGCTAGCTGATTGCAGACTGAGGGGTCGATTGTCAAGACAAGAAGAACCGAACTCGGCCACCTGAATGTCAAGATACCGACGCATAAGGTCCGATCAAGAGAAGTCGAATCAAGGCTCGAGATAGACCAAGGCTCGACAGATCTCAAGACCAGAGAATCTTAAATGATTCCAAGCGAGAATCCGAGGAATATAAAATAAGTAGAATCACCGACGCGACCAATGAGAGGAAGACAACCACCGGAAAAGCCGCAAGAAGTTATTAGAATAGTATGGATTTGAATGTGACTCCATCCAATCTAGAACATTCAAATCCACACTATAAATACAAGATCTTCATTCATTATCAAGTGTGGAAGTCACGAAGAAGATAGCAACAATCTTCTGAGCGAGCCAAAGAGAGTTATACTCAAAAGCATTCCCACCCTAGAACACAAGTCTGTAGATATACAAATATATTCAAAGAGTGTTCTAGAACCCAATCTAAGCAACCCACGATGTATCTTAGCTTTGAGAGATTTTCCCAACCTTAGCATTGAGGCTAAACAAATGTAAGGGGAAAATCTCACCATAGTTGGAGACAACACCAAAATCCAAACCCCATGGTGAAGTGAGGTAGTTGTTAGGCAATCCCGAAGTGAGGGTGATAAGTCCCGTTGGAGTGTGAACTCATTAAAACATCTATAAAGGCAATCCCGTGGAGGGTGATAAGTCCCGTTGGAGTGTGAACTCGGTAAATATATATAGGCAATCCCGTGGAGGGTGATAAGTCCCGTTTGAAGGAATTTCCCTAGGAACAGGGAGAGTGGATGTAGGAGCTTGAGTCTCCGAACCACTATACATTGTTGTGTTGTTTACTGCTTTATGTTCATACTTGCCATATGCATTCTATTATAAGCAAAACAACACACATCGTTCTTAAAAGCAAAAATCTGTAATCACTCTGCCCTCACCCCTGTTTTATATGCATCAAACTGAAATGTTTTGCTTCCGCACGCGCAAAATGGGTTTTCTAATCGGGACCATCAATTGGTATCAGAGCGGGTAGTTCAAAAGGTCACCAGTTTTTAGAGTGACCACCTGAACTGGTCTTTTTAAAAGAAAACTTGTGTCTTTAAAAATGCATATATTCTAATGTTTTGGCTTCATTATCAAAAAAGGGGAAATTGTTGGGATATTTTAGTTTTGATGAATTATGCCAAAAACATTATCAACTTGTGTTTTTGAAGCTAATCTCTGATAACAAGTTGAGGTGGAGCGAGAGAACAAATTGAGGGAACTCACGAAATCGGGGCGTAGATGATCGAGATCGGGGCGAGGTTCTGAGCATTTAGACCGACGAGATCGATGAGTAAGATGAGTTCCGAGTTAACTCGATGAGTCAGGCAAAATCGTAAGAGAAGAAAGCTAAGCCACCGATCGGGTTAATCGAAGGTCAAATGATCGGGATAATAAAAACCGAACCGATCAGAGACCGATCGATGACCGGATGACGATCGTAAGAGAAGGTTGCGATTAGAAAGAAGAGATGAGACCGACGAGATCGACGAGAGATCGACGTGGATCGAGATCGAGATATGAAGATGAGCAGATGGTCAAGATCGTGACGTGATTGAGACCAGATGTGTTAACCTCGATATGCTAAATTTAATATGCTAACTGATGAACTAACTGGCGCAGATAAACCGATACATGACCGATACTATATTGATCTCGATCACGTGAGCAGATCGATCAAAGGGAGAAATCGGATATCGAAAACCGTAAATTGCGATACCGATCGGAAGAGAAGTCATCCAAGTCTTGTTCATCGAGAATCGTAACGCTACCGATGATCGGTTAGCTCGAAAAGCAGTGACTGAGGGTCGATTAATACGTAGACAAGAAGAATCAACTTCGGTCGGCTGAGTGTCGATATACTGATCGGACAAGGTCCGATCAAGAGAAGTCGGTGAAGGCTCGAATAGACTGAAGGCTCGATAGACTGAAGGCTCGAGACGGATCTGAAGACTCGGAGAATCTGAATGATTCCAAGGCGAGGAAATGGGGAATATAGCCGTTAGAATCGGTGGCGTGGACCAATGAGAGGAAGACAACCACCGAAAAGTTCGCAAAAGTTACGAGAATAGTATGGATTTGAATGTGACTCCATCCAACGGTAACATTCAAATCCACACTATAAATACAAGATCTTCATTCATTATCAAGTGTGGAAGTGCGAAGAAGATAGCAACAATGCTACAGAGCCAAAGAGAGTTATACTCAAAAGCATTCCCACCCTAGAACACAAGTCTGTAGATATACAAATATATTCAAAGAGTGTTCTAGAACCCAATCTAAGCAACCCACGATGTATCCTAAGCTTAGAGAGATTTTCCCAACCTTAGCATTGAGGCTAAACAAATGTAAGGGAAAATCTCACCATAGTTGGAGACAACACCAAAATCCAAACCCCATGGTGAAGTGAGGTAGTTGTTAGGCAATCCCGAGTGAGGGTGATAAGTCCCGTTGGAGTGTGAACTCGGTAAACATCTATAGGCAATCCCGTGGAGGGTGATAAGTCCCGTTGGAGTGTGAACTCGGTAAATATCTATAGGCAATCCCGTGGAGGGTGATAAGTCCCGTTTGAAGGAATTTCCCTAGGAACAGGGAGAGTGGATGTAGGATCTTGAGTCTCCGAACCACTATACATTGTTGTGTTGTTTACTGCTTTATGTTCATACTTACCATATGCATTCTATTATAAGCAAAACAACACACATCGTTCTTAAAAGCAAAAATCTGTAATCACTCTGCCCTCACCCCTGTTTTATATGCATCAAACTGAAATGTTTTGCTTCCGCACGCGCAAAATGAGTTTTCTAATCGGGACCATCATAAGGCAAATTTGGATTCCGAAAGGTACATCTAACCTTGTAGGACCCTACACAAATTGGGTACCTAAGAATTGGTCTGTTTTTTAGGAGGAAAACAAGGGCACTGAGCTGATTAAAGATCACATGCTGACTGGACGAGAGATGATGAAAAAGCCCACGATGTATGGTATCTTGGCGGTGGATGTTCAAGACATATGTGCAGATTCAAGAAAATACTTTCGGTGACTATGTTGAACAAAGAGGCCCTCGGATCACTTTTGGAGATAACTCGAGGGACGGTGAAGGATATGGAACTTTGGAAATCGACTCGATTCATATCCATGGTGTTTTCATATATGCGGATTGAAGCATAATTTGCTTTCAATAAGCCATTTTATGATAAGGGTTTTAATGTTGAGTTCTCTAAGAACTTATGTTATGTGAAAGATGATACAACACGAGAAAATATTCTTGTTGGTACTAGAAAAGGAAATGTGTATCTTCTTTGATTGGAGTTTAACTCCTAAAGATACATGTTTGGTTGCTAAAAGTTCCACGAGATACCCGATTGGTTATGGCATAAAAGAATGAATCACTGAATTTCAAAACCACGAATAAGCTTGAAAGATTAGCTCTTGTGAGAGGGTTGCCTTAATAAAAGTGTTGATGAAGAACATATTTGTGATGCGTGTCGAAAAGGAAAACAAATTAAAACATCTTTTAAAAAGTAAAAGCGATGTTTCTCTTGAAAAGAATACTTGATTCTTGCATATGGATCTTTTTGGTCCTATAACACCAGTGAGCACTAATGGCAGGAAATACACACTAGTAGTAGTTGATGACTACTCAAGATATACTTGGGTCATATTCTTACTCAGTAAGAAAGAGACTTCGAGATAAAAGCTGCGAAATTCTTGAAAAGGCTCAGTATTGAGAAAAATCTGAGTGTAGTCAAAATCAGATCTGACAAGGGAACTGAATTTATAAATCATATCATATCTGATTATTCTGCAGCAAATGGAATTTCACATGAAACATCAGCTGCAAGGACCCCTCAACAAAATGGTGTTCTTTGAAAGAAGGAAAATGACTCACGAAAAGAAGGCTGCAAGGACAATGATAGGCTGAAGGCGATATTCCTAAAAGGTTTTGAATTTTGAAGCGGAAAACACCTGCATGCTACTCTCAGAACAGATCCATGCTGACCAAGAGTCAGGGCAAAACACCTTATGAGCTTTGGAATGAAAGGAAGCCTCTTGTTTCTTTCTTTAGTGTGTTTGGTTGCAAGTGTTTCATACACAATAATGGTAAAGATCAGTTGAAAACATTTGATAGTAAAGGCGATGAAGGAATATTCTTAGGATATTCTCAAGTCGATAAAAAAAACTTTAGAGTTTACAAGCTGTAGGACTCTTATTGTGGAGAAACACCTCATGTTGTTTTTGATGAATCTACTTGTGTTGGAAGAAATAGGAACATGATGAGGATGAAGCCCGACCAAGAGGATCACCAGATTAAGCTTTGAAAAAGAATGACAAATCATCCATTTGAACACGAAAAGAAGAAATCGGTCACTATCTATGATTGGAGTGACTCGGACTCGAATAAAGAAGTTCGGGATGGAATTGAGGATGGTGAGACTTCGGAAAGCCAACACACAAAAGGTGACCAATCTGAGCAGACACCGATTCGGACTTCGGGTATGTGATGCCAATGAAAATGTGGTCACAAAATGGCAAATTCTGAATCTATCAACCAAAGGGAACAAATGTCTCGATAATGTTACGAATAGAATTTCCCCGAGGAAGATGATTCCTTTCTTCTTTTCATTTGTTCCTAAGTTTCTTGAATTAATTGAACCTAACATATCAAATGTTGAGGATCTTTTGAAAGTGGGAACATCAAGAAGGAAATGGTTAGATAGTCATCCTACAAGTCGGTTGTGGGTGATCTAACTGAAGGTGTTAAAACAAGAAGGTTCCATGGTGAGAGTGCACTATTCTGCTGCTTCCTATTAGAGAAAGAACTCTTTGAGATTGGTGAAGCTCTACAAGATTCTCATTGGATTCTTCTTTATGCAAGATGAAATTTGAATCGATTCTCAAGGAATGAAGTATGGGAGCTAGTAGATAGACACTGAAAAACACAATGGCATTGGAACCAAGTGGGTTTTAAGAATAAAAGAGATGAAAATAACAACATTGTAAGAAACAAAGGCAAAATTTAGTTGCAAAAGGTTATTCCTAAGAAGAAGACTTGGATTATGATGAAACCTTTTACTGTTGCAAGACTAGAAGCCATCAGTTGTTTCTTGCATATCTTTTCCCACATGAAGTTCCGATCCTATCAAATGGATGTGAAAAGTGCATTTAAGCGGTGTGCTTAAAGAAAGAGGTTTATGTGGAACAACCTCCTCGGTTTCAAAACAGAATGACCAAGTTCTACGGCTCGAAAAAGCTTTGCATGGTCTTAAACAAGCACCGAGCATGGTATGATACTCTTTCTCAATTTCTTCTTGACCATGGTTTTTGTCAAAGGACTGTTGATAGAACTCGTTCGGGATAGAAGGTGGGGAAGATATCTTCTTGGTTGAATATATATGTTGATGACATCATTTTGGATCTCCAAACCATCAATTTGTGTGAAAAGTTTTCAACACACGAAAAAGACAAGTTTGAGATGTCAATGATGGGGAGATGAATTTCTTTCTAGGTCTTCAAGTGAAACAATCAAATCAACCCGGCAAAAGTACACACGGAGATCTGATTGCCAAATATGGTGTCTGAATTGCAATCTGCATTAGGATTCCCATGAATACTAACTACAAGATGGATCTTGATTAGAAAGCAAATCGGTGAGTCATCTTGATTATAGAGGAATCATTGGATCATTGCTCTATCTCACGACAAGTAGGCGGATATAACATTTCTTTGTTGGGATATGTGCAAGATACCAAGCTAATCTAAAAATTTAGTCATAAGGAGGCGCCAAAAATCTTGAAATATCTTAAGGACACGGTTAATAGAGGATTATGGTATCCGGTGATGATAACCTTGAATTAGCGGGTTACTCGAGATCTTTGATTATGGAGGTTGAAGAATTGACGGAAGTCCACTCTGAGGAACTTGTCAATTTCTAGGAAATAAGCTAATATCTTGGTTTTTCGAAGAAACAAACCTAAAAATAGCGACCCGATCTACTCTGTTTGAATACATGGTACTTGCGAAGGCTTCTTTGCTTTCAATTCTTTGGCTCGAACAACAATTAAGGGATTATAAAGTTGTAGCCAATGAAGTACCAATATTTTGTGACAATAATAGTGCCATTGCTATTTCACAAAATTCGGTATTACACGAGATGCAAGCATGTGGATGTCGGACATCACTTCATCGGAGATCATGTAGAGAAAAAGGACATAAGGATGGAGAAAATTCATCTTGAAAAGCGGAAGATATCTTGACTAAACCTTTGGTGAATCAAGATTTTAGGAACTTTAGGTTGAATTAGGGATGTTGGATCGGTGTATATAGAGTGAATCAAAAAATTGAAGGTTTTTGGGATGCATGAAGTTTTCTCGAAATTCTCTTGAGAAACTCGGGATAAAATGGAAATCTTGAATCGAGTCTCAAGAAACTTCGAGATTTCTTGAAGGTCGATGCCTCGATGTTATCTTGAACCCATTCAATTACTTTCGATATCATCTTGACATTATATCAAGGTCGATTTTCGATAAAAAATGATAGAAAATTAGTCTGAAGAAGTAATGACTCATGCGACTCATTTATTGCTTAAGTGAAGCTCAGTAATCATTTGCAATAAATACAAAACACCTAAGGAATGTTTTTGGGCGGGATCTTTTGAAATTCCGAAGAAGGTCAACACTCATTTAATGCTCTGTTACATTAATGACCAATGAGGATATATTGGCGGCTTACTTTTCGGGAATCGACCTTTTGCATACCCGATTAATCGGCGATTAATCTTAACCGTTGCTTTTCACCTAACCTAACGCGAATTCCCACGATCTCGAAACTATATATTCCTCAAGAACCCATTCAAACCAAATTTTATCAAACCCTTCGTTCCCAAAATCCTCTGCAAGAAAATCCCCTTTGCCCAGAAAACCTAAACCCTAAATCTTCAAATCTTTAATCTTTCAAATGGCTCCTACCATTTTCGACAAATTAGCCGAAACCAATAAACCTTGGTACGAGTTCGTTGTCTCGCTCGATAGCACAACCAACTCTAAACCAGAAGAGGAGGCTCTGCATTTGATCCATTTGGCCAAGCTCACCAATCTAAATGCATAAACCAACCCGGGACCAAGAATCTGTGAAAAGAGGTAATCGAGTTCATCTATAATATGAAAATAGATGAAGAGGATGGTATACATTCCAAGATTACTGTATCACATTTAGAACACTCATCTAAATACATCGACTTTGAAAGGGAATTGTATATAATTCCGAAGAATTTAAACGATGTTTTTGAGCTTTGTGATAGATGAGAGGATCCTGCTGTGTATATGTTGGGTAGAGAGCAGGAGTTTTTAGATAGGATTGCTTAGAATCCTGTAAAATTTGAGGCTACACTGCATAAGAGGCATTTGAAGCCACAATATAGAGTTTTGTTGGATATTGTGAGCAAGTGCATCATGAGTCATTCGGGGAGTTTTGAGCAGATTAGTACCCCGAAGCTCTGATTAATGGCGGCGATCGAGGCTTCACCCACCACCGACTTCAACTGGCTCAGATTCTTGATTCAGACGGTGAGTGAACAAGCCAAGGTCGTAAAAATGGAGAAGGACGGGGCTATCTCGATCAAAGGCAAGATCCACCATGCCACCAAAATAGCATTTATTTTGGAGATGTGCAGAGAGGAGGAGGACATCTTCGCCAATTCGACCCCATTCCCTAAATCCAAGGTGCTCTTCAAGCCCATTCTTTGGGAAAAAGTAGGCCATCGGGGAAGAAAAGAAAAAGCGAGAATCACCAAGCGGCTAACTGAAAAAAACCCAACAAACCCGGGGGGAAGGTTTTTTGGAGGCCAAGATGGAAGCGGTGAGAAGTTGAAGAAGCGAAAACCCTCGCTCCCCCAGAGCAAAAAGAATAGGTGGTTCTCACCGGGTAAGAAGATGACAATGATTACGAAGAGATTCAACCCGAGGGGCCAAACCGCTCGAAAATCACCATTACAAGTCTTGGCTCAGTTATCTCTAAAAGCGAGGAACAGGTGAGGCAGTGTCTTCTCTGGAGGTGCTTGAGACATCGCTGCATTGGATAAAATTTCTCGAGAAAATTTTAAAGGAACTCAGACCTCGAGATTCCTACCAAAGATGTCTTGGCTCGAACCAGAAAGAGCCAACTTAGAGTCAATCCGAGGGCGTGCCCCTCGGGCCCAGAACTACTTCGGATCTGGCGAGGACTGGCCAACTAACATTCAGATCTTCTTTGAGACTCGGGAGGCGACTTTTATTTTGGATGAGCTCTGAAAGTGATCTACTTCTTGATCCTTGATTGATGCTTGATGAACTAGAAAGCCCGAGATGGAAGAAGGGCGGTCAAGAAACCGAGTGGAGGAGCAAGGGGGAACGGTTCATCCTTGACCACTACCCCCGAGCTCGGCTATTACCTACGATCTGCAAGATATCTTCTTTAGATTAAGAACAGCGGTTTTCATCCTCAATCCGGACTCTTAGGAGATGCTTAACATTCTTTGCATTAGGGGAAGACCGGTGGAATGAGGAGACAACTTTTTGGCCGAGTTCTCGGGATTGAGAAAGATAAAGCTCGGGATGAAAATTTCCGATTTTGATGAGCTAGTTCGAGAAGAAGATAGGCGAGAGGAAAGCTGCGGGTTGGTGCCCCTAGCGGCTGAGACAAATCTCAAGATGGGGACCAACGGGGGAGATCTTGAGGATCGGTCTCGAGATGGAGAAGGAACTCCTTGTCTTGATCAACTTTGAAATCATTCAACCTCGGTGAAGCAAAGCTTTTTAGGTACCTTTTGGCACTATTAACAATTATGCCAAAGTTCTTGGGTTTCTATCTTTAACTCTGAATTGTCGATGTCTGGTGATCGAGGCTCGATTAGAGGCTGGAGCTCGGGATGAAGGCGATGCTCAGTCTTGAACCGACCCTCAGGTTGTGTCTGAACCTCAGGATGATCAATCAGCACAGAAGGTGCAAAATGTTCCTGAGATCGACCTCACTCCCATCTTGGAGAAGCTTGAGAAGGTTGAGCCAATCTTGAACAAGATCACTTTCGGGATGGAAGAGACATTAGCTAGCTCGAAGCTCGAAGATGGAGAATCTGAGTTCATCTTGAACCGGTGCAACTTCAAGACTCTCGACCTCAAAGATGACCTCCATGGAAGACAAAGGCTGAATGAAAAAGCTGGAGGAGTCAAAGGAGGTAGTCTTGAACTTAAACAAGCACCCGGGAGAATATTGAGTTTCTAGAGGTGAAATTGGCAGAGAAGAACGAAGTGCTGATCAAGTCTGCTATTGAGGAAATGAGCTCAATGCTCATGACCAAGATGACAGAGATGTTTAAAGATGCTCTCTCTGCCGGCTTGCCCATCTTTAAAAAAAATTTTACGTGGCTAAGAACCACCTCGGGGAGGCTAGAAGATGAACATGATCGGGTTAGCGGGGAGAGGTCTTATTTGTGTAAGCAAAAGAGTAATACCATATGGACACAACACTCTCCAGACTTCTTCCAAATTACGGTGTGCAAGAAGGGAAAAGGCGGATGAAGACCTCGAGAAGTTATTAGCGCGTACTTTGGAGAAAAAAGGCGCAAAAGGAAGTTTGAAATGAATAGCCTATCTAAAGCCTTGAAGGAAGTCAAAGCTCTTGAGAAGATGAAGTTCAATGGGTGGAGAAGCGATCTACACTCGGGTTTTACGAAAACCATGCTTGAAGTTGCAAAGAGAGAAATAGAACTAAGGTTAAGAACAAGCGATTCTTTGTTGAATTGCCTATGAAGAGCAAAGCCTTGGGCATTGTTGAACCTTAGAGCAAAGCGTGCTAAAGCATCTAAGCCGTGCAAATAAAGTTGGTTGAAGAATTAGAAGAGTCTGCGCAGTCAACCTCGGAGAAAAGTTTTCAACCTGAGGAATGCTCAAAGACACTCCGGATAGAACAAGCAAAGAAAGTTCTTTGCGGGTCTCGGCGTGCTGTGATCGAGAAGAAAAATAGATGAAGAAGCGAAGCGAAGGAAAGGATACAAAAAGTTTGCGAGCAAGCGGAGAGGACATCAAAAAGCACAAAAATGGCCACACATTGACAAATGGATGCCCATCGATTCAACGGCAGGTTGGGAAGAGGTCAAGAGAACCTACGGTTCTACTATCTTTGTCTTTCGAGGGGAATGGAAAGGGAAAACTTCGGATCGAAATGAAGCATTTATTGAATATCTCCTAACCTTCTATCCTAAATATCTCCAAAAGTGGATAAACCTTGCGGATGAAGGAAAGGTGCGGAATAGTAGCCCCGGTCCATATACCTACCCTCCTCCAAGACTTGATAATGGCTTGGTGAATGAAAAAAGCCATTACTCGAGAAATTGCTCAATATCTTTTGCCGTTAGGTCTTTATCATCAAGGAAAGAAATGCTTATTTGAAGAAGAGGTATTTGAATGTTCAACTGGAGGTGCCCCGTGATGAAATTGAAGAAGATCTGGCCCAAGAGTAGAGAAGGCGAAGAGCCAAATCGAAGGCGAAGACTTACACAAAGAAGACACTTGTAATTTTTCTATCTTTTTGTCTTTTATTTTCCTTGTTCTGATAAACTCATTGTAAGCTGTAAAACTCAAAAATCATCATCAATGAAGCTTTATCATTTGTGCTCAAAAGATAATATCTCATTATCTTATTTACATGTATTTTACTTTTGATATGCTGAATGATGTCTCTGAATTAATTGTTTATGGGAAATTGTTTATTAAGTATTTGGTGATGAATCCTTTGAGAGATTCATTACTGAAGAAATTGTTGAATGATTAATTGCTGAGGAGATTCTCAGAAATTATTGGGAGATTCTCTGTTCAGGAAATAATTGGAGACATAACCAATCTTGTAATAGGATAAACTGAAACCTGAGTTTAGGTTATATGTTTGTAACAAGGTAGGTTTTGGCATCATCAAAAGGAAATTGTTGGAGATGAATTTAATAAAGATATATGATTTTGATTAGATCCCAAAACCCCGAGTATGACATGTTCAGGATAATCTTGATAGTTGAGTCCAGGATTCAGTTTTAGAGTATTCAGGATGATATCGCAAAATGTATAGTCAACCGATATAGATCCGGGTTAGGATATGAAGATTCGAAGAACTCGATGTTTACGAAGAAATGAAGTTTGATGTGAAACTAAAAGTTTACGAAGACTTCGATGAAACCGAAATCGAAGACTCGATGTGGCTCCCAGAGATCTTGAAGACTTCGATATGAAATCGAAAAGAACTTCGGTATGTTTCAAAAATCGAGAATCAAGACTTCGATTGTGAAATCGAGATCTTGAAGACTTCGATGAAATCGAGAATCAAGACTTAGCATGAATACTTCGAGATATCGGTCGATATAAGAAAGATTCGAGACTCGAAGACTCAAAGAAGACGGCTAGACTTCGAAGACCCTAAAGACTCGAAGACTCAAGACGCAGAAGGCGTAAGATCAAGAACTAAAGATCAAGTATCTTGAAGGCCTGATAATTCTTGAAGACTTCGATGAATGTCTTGAATACTCAATATAAACTGAATGTTCCGAGGCAATCGAGAATATCAATCTGAAGGATCTTGATCTTGGTAAGATCGCGATTCCTTAGAAAAATAGATATTTGTCAAGACATTCAAATGCGGACAAAAAAGAACTAAGTCAGTGTTGTTAAGGTTATATCAACTCAGAGTTTGTAACCAAAAGAGCCGTTGAAAGTGTCTACCTTTAACTGGAGACAAAAGTCAAAAAGAGGAGACAACATCGTACCATCTTGACAGCGACAAAGGTGACGGTCGTTGAAAAAAGATGTCGGAAGTACAAAAGTTCCAGACTGCAAAAAGTGAAGACCGGCTACATGAAAGGCTATTGCCTAAAACGTGTTAGGGAGTTTCAAACCCTAAATATAGCTGTTCCTCACACACCATAAGTGGAAACTCACGAAGTTATCTCCTCCAACGGATAGTTTTTCAAGAGTGACCTTGGTGTATGCCTATAAATACTTGCAACCCTCTACATTGTAAGGTTACGGAAAATTTGTAAGCAACTCAAGAGCTCAAACTTATTATCGCAAAGTTAAAGCACTCGAAAAACTTAGAATTTCCTAAGTGATTTTAAATCGAAGAGAGCTCATTCCACTAATCCTAGCTTGATAAGATATATCCGAAGCTTAGTCGAGATATCCTAGCCTTTGCATTATACTTTATTGTAAAGGATATCTCATCCTAGTTGGAAACCAACCAAGAAACCCCAAACCCTTTAGAAGGTAGTTTGAGTGTGATTGTTGGTGAGAAGAGTTGTAAAGAGTTAGTAAACTACGCGGAGTAGTCAGAAAGCTCTAGAGGTGAAGTTAGTAAGCTACATAGGTAGTCTGAAAGCTTGTTTGTGTTTGAGTAAGTAAACTACGGAGGTAGTCAGAAAGCTCAAGGTCGGGTTGAGTAAGTAAACTACGTGGAGTAGTCAGAAAGCTCAGGGCCGAGTTGAGTAAGTAAACTACGCGAGGTAGTCAAAAAGCTCAAGGAAGTGGTTAGTGAATTTCTCCGAAGAGATCAGAGAGAGTGGACGTAGGAGCTTGAGTCTCTGAACCACTATAAATTGCTGTGTTGTTTATTGCTTTCTTTATCTGTGCTTAACTTTTGCATTGACTTAAATCTGAATGCATATTTTCACTTACATTTCAGTTGGAATCAATCCACTGGAAGTTGCATGTAGTTGAATCACAACCTAATCACTATTCCATTAAAGGAAGGTTTTCAGCAAAGTTTAAAACGAGTATAAACTAAAGGGCCAATCATTCCGCACATCTGAGTAGCTAGAACAGATAGTTACCAAATGAACTTACTCTTACGAGGGTTCATAATTTGAATTATCGATCCAAGCAACTCGGGATCTCTGGCTTCGGGACTTCGATTGGGATTATCGAGGTTTACGAAAATTTCGAGATCATTTGTCTTAGTAGACTTTGACTCAGAGTTATTTGTGCTTCTCAGGACCTAATCTTCAGGATTATCTGACCCAAGCTGACCTCAGTAAAAGAAAAGTTTTAAAAAAACACTGAACACGTGTATTCCCCCCCATACACGTGTAAGACTCGTTTGCACCGGGACGAACAAATCTCTTGAACTAAATCATTTATAGTTCTGAGGATTATTCTTTATATTTTTTAGGCGAAGAAGTCTTTCTAATTCACCCGTATTATAATAATTACTATCAATCTTTTTAGAAAAGACTAGTTTTTAACATGGTCTTCAATTATGATTTCTACCATCCCCAAGAGAAGCTAAAAAAGCTTTACGGTAAACCATTTAAAGTAAGCGGTCTAAAAGCGACTGAACACAACTAATATGTAAGAACTTATGAGTTCTTTTGTAAAGGTAAAATATCATTTTTACTAAGCGGTTTAATAACCATCTCTTCTTCATGAAGAGGTATAGAGAGGATTCGATAGTTTTAACAATTTATGCAAAACCTATTTTTTCAAAAAGCTCCTAATTTATAAAACATTTTAGGTTCAATTTTAGGAATAGTCCATTTATTCAATAAATCAAGATTTTCGGGGAATATCATATTCTGGAAATCATCTTGTTCTTAACAGTATCCTTCAATCGGAACATATTCATAAGAATCAAGATTTATTGAATCATGAAACCCTATAACTAATATATACCCTACTTCTCATGGCTTTGATACCATATTTTTACAAGGATGGTGCAAAGATCTATATCAATAGTATCACCGGATCTTTTACAAACACAAATAGGAAATTCTTGAAAATTCCATAGTCCATGAGTTAACTTTGAAAAAAGCTTTTACGCCCGAGCGCGCTGCGCCTATTTTATTAGCGTCACGGCAACAAGGGCTAGCCACATAGTTAACTCATGAATATCCTTTGGAAAGCTCAAACCCTCTTGGGTTAAACCAACTCTACCTTTGATATATCAAATTACAGATCATTATAGGAATATAATTCCAAATGCACATGATAGTAGAGTATATTTAAGTCTGGCCATGGTTCAATACAAGTATTCTAGCCGTCCATAGAGGCGTGATCATCGAAAATATAAATATAAATATAAAATAACAACAATTATACCTTAATGAGCCTTTACCATTAACAAACTTATAAGCGGTTTATTACAAATTTCTGAGGGGTCACACACAAGAGAGGGTAGAGAGAGAAAAAAGAGAGGGCGAGTCTAAACTCAAGCATATCTCTCAAATGAAAAATCAAGCCTATTTATAGATGAAAGAGTCGGACATGAAACCCCGGATTCCAAAATAAAAAAATAAGCAAAGGCGGAAAAAAAAAAAACCGCAAAAGCTAAAAAAGTAAAAAGTATGAATAGTAATTACTATTAAAGGAACAATTCTTTATGTCGCTATCGTAAGCAATGGTGAAAATTTGATTTTTGTGCGATACTATAGACACATCTTGGCTTTGGAATGTGCTAAGTCCAAATCTTCACTAAATCGCCAATAATGAAGCTTGCTTTTTTTAGAGTTTAAGAGACTCACGAAATTGACCAATTCTTGACGATGAGTTGGATAAACATTTCTTCCTTGATTTCCTCTTAGTGAAGCTTCAAACCTTGGAATCCATACTTCCAAAACTCTAATAATTTTCTTAAGAATTTTGAGATAATTCTTATCATTAATAACATTATTCTCATGGTCAATAATAATTTGAGAAGGAATTCTCCAAATGTTGTAATGTAAGACTCCTGTATTAGTCAGGAGATAGTATAATCTGAAACAAATTATTCCATGCTGAATATCCCATCCTTCCGTTGTAAAGGATGTAAATAAACCATTAGGGTAAGAACCTTCCATTAAAACTTGCCTTATTTTAATTTTCCTTTGAGAGAATTCTTCAAAAGATCGAAACTTTCTTGAATAGAAAATTCCTGATCATCTTCATTTAGATCCTGCGCATCTTGAAGATCAGATCCAAAAATCATTGAAGCTTCTGATTTTGAATCAGAAAAATCAATATCTTTGAATAAATCATTCTTAATATGATCCATATAAAGATCCATAATTTTTTCTTTTGAGAAAACACCAAAATACTTCTTAAAGTATTCAGAGAATGATGGAAGAGAACTAGAAGTCTTATCAACATAAATTTTTCTGTATTCTTCCATTTTGGATTTAATCCGTGAAATATTTTCTTGTAATGGTGACTCATTGGAGCCAGGGGTAATAACATTTAAGTTATTCCAAAATAGTGTTGTATGTATTCTCCATAAACAAGGTGTACCATGTTCAGTATAACCAAACTCTGGTCTCCATTCCAGAATCCACGGGATTCCAGAATCCACAAAGAACATACAAGTAGTTTTACCACTCGTATTATGAGACTTTAAGTTTGAAGAAACAATAGTATATTCTTTTAAGAGATTTTTAACCTCTTCTGGCAAGATATCTGCCAAAGCCCCAAAATTTTCCCACCATGAGAAAAGCCAGTTAGGAATTTTAAATCTAATTATAAAAGAAGAAAACTTAATTCTTCAAAACAAAAAGAGAAAGATTATGATAATAATAAAAGTAAGAAAATATTTTAAAAGAGAAGATATGATACAATTATTTGTAAAAAATGTAATAGGCACAGTCATTATGTTAATCAGTCTTTGCAAAAAACAAGATTAAAAACCTTGATAATAATGAAGAGTTAAAAGAAACTCTTTTTAAAATTGTTATGAGTCCTAATATTGATACAGAATCAGAAAAGTCTTATAATGATTGTTCTTCTGTTGAATCGTCTTCGGATGATGATAATTCATTAAATCGATAAAAGAAAAATCTGATGAATGTGTACTTGGAAAACCTTGTCTTAATTGCATCGATAATCTTGATAATACTAATAATGTTGATAATGAGTTTTATAAACTCATGAGTCAATTTCAAGATATGAATATTAGTGTCTTAACTAATAATAATATTTTAGAATTTCTTAAATATATAAAAGATTCTAGTTTAAGAGATAAAATCATTGAAAAATTTCATGATTCTTTTAAGAATGAAGACAATGTTAAAACTAGTCTTTCTAAAAAGATTGATAGTAATTATTATAATATGGGTGAATTAGAAAGACTTCTTCGCCTAAAAAATATGAAGAATAATCATGTAACTATAAATGATTTAGTTCATGAGATTTATAATCTCAAAACTGATGTAAAGATCCTTCAAAAACAGAATATTGATCTTTTCGGTTAAATCTTTTTTTTTATGGAGAAAGGTAAAGAAAAAATTGAAGATTGTGAAACTAACTATAATACTCTTTCACAATACTTGGATATTGATGATAATTTTAATATTGAGAAGAATCATTTATCTACCATTAATATGGTTATATAACAGAAATGGTATACTAAGATTTCTCTTCTTATAAATAATTCTTATAAGAAAGATTTTATTGCTATGATTGATAGTGGTGCCGATTTAAGTGTTATACAGTTAGGAATAATTCCTACTAAGTTTTTTGAAAAAACTACTCATTCACTTTCTCATGCGGTGGAGGATCTTTAAAAGATTAATTATAAGCTTAAAAATGCTTATGTTTGTGTTGATGGTTGTTGTATTCCTAACGACTTTCTTATTGTTGAAGACATCACTAGTCAAATGATTATTGGTCTTCCTTTTCTATTTAAAATATATCCTCTTACTTTTGTTGGTGAAAAAGGTATTACAGGTACTTATAATGGTAAACCTATTACTTTTAAGTTTATCAATAAACCTATTCATAAGGTTCTTAATTTGATTCATTTGTCAAATCAATTTTCTTAAAGACAAGCTTAATTCTATTACTATAAGTGATAAATTAAATAATCCTAAACTACATGATAAAATTAAATTTTTAATAAATAAATTCTCTATTGAAATTTGTAATGATTTTCCTAATGCTTTTTGGGATAGAAAGAAACATATAGTTTCTCTTCCTTATGAAGAAGATTTTAAAAAGAATAAAATTCCGACTAAATCTAGACCTTGTCAAATGAACTCTGAATACTTAGAGTTATGTAAAAATATCTTCCTTATTACAAAAAAAACATAACTCCTTCTAAATCTCCTTGGTCTTGTCTTTGCTTTCTATGTTAATAAACATTACGGCGAGGTGAACGGAGTTCCTCGTTTAGTTATTAATTACAAACCTCTTAATAAGGTTTTAAAATGGATTAGGCATCCTATTCTAATAAAAAAGATCTTCTTGTGATTAGTTAATGCTCTTATTTTCTCTAAATTTGATTTAAAATCGGGTTTTTTGGCAAATTCATTAATCAACGATAGGTATAAAAGCGCCTTTAATGTACCATTTGGTCATTATGAATGGTATTATGCCTTTTGGGCTTAAAATGCTCGTCCCGAATTTCAACAAATTATGAATGACATTTTTAATCCTTATAGTGATTTTATTATTGTTTATATTAATGACATCCTTGTATTTTCTAAAGATATTGAAATACATTTTAAACATCTTGATATGTTTAAAAATTTGGTCATTAAAAATGGTCTTGTCATTTCAAAACCTAAAATGGTTTTATTCGGACTAAAAGTAAAATTTCTTGGTCATATTATTGATAAAGATAGTATTATTCTAATTCAAATAAGTATTGAATTTGGTAATAAATTCCACGATGTTATAAGCGATAAAACTTCGATTCTGAGAGATTCTTAGGAAGCCTTAATTATGTGTCTTCTTATATTAAGAATCTTCTTTGAAGATTCCGCTATCATATATGATAGACTTAAAAAGAATCATTCTCCTTGGAATGATGATCATACTAAAAGAAATTTATTATCGGGATAAAAGAAAAAAGTTAAAAATATTCCTTGTCTTATCTTTGGCTAATCCCTCTTGGGAAAAAAATATTAAGCGATGCCTCAAATTTGGGGTATGGAGTATTTTCAAATAAATTAATCCACGATAATAAAACGATTATATCATTAGATTTTATTAGGTAAATGGAATAATAGTCGAAAAAATTATCCCCTTACGGTAAAAGAAATTCTTGCTATAGTTAAATGTGTCCTTAAATTTCGGGATGATTTATATAATCAAATCTACTATTAAAAAAGCGATTGGGGCTCTTTCTTTACTTTTATGCTCTTGAGATATTTTGAACATAATGTTTCTAAACAAATGTTTTTGCCCGATATTGATCGCATCTTGCTTATTTTGATTTTGATATTATTTATAAGCAAGGAAGGATAATCATCTTCAGTTTTTTAACTTTCAAATGAATTTATTTCTTCATGATAGAAATAAGTCATCTTTGGAAGGAATCCATATTCCTCTTATAGTGGAAGAGGCCATCCTCAGATTATACAACATGGGAAGAAATCCCTTTTTAACGAAATATTTCTAGAAGTGGCTCTTCTTCAAAAAGAGACAATGTACAAAAGGAGTTTCAAGAATTCTACGAGACAAAGGGGAAAAAATTTACTAATTGAGGACAATTCCTCCAAAAAGCGAAGATGAAGAATCATATTCTTCAATTTCACAAAAAGAATACAAATTCTTTGATTCTTCTATGAAAGAATTGATTCTTATTTTTGAAGATGATGATGAGAAATTCAAAGAGTCCCCATGGATTCTTATGGAAAAGTATTTTTCCAAATTCAAATTGGAATGTTGAGACTTACAAATCGAGGAGGATTTTATGAGAATATTCTCATTAGTCTCGGAAGTGTTGAAATCGACATTTTCCTCCTAAAGAGTAAAAGTATCAATTACTCTAAATTTATTATCAAAAAGATTATTTCCATCTAAGAATGGGGAACTTCACCTTTTTCTGAAAAAGAAGTATGGTAATGAAGTCACACATACCACTTACCAATACAATTCTTGGGATTACCTTCAAAGTTTTTTATAAAATGTTATTGTATCGTCAATTCTAACATTCTCATACTTGGTTGATTAAAATCTGTGAGAACATTGGCGGAATCAAATTCTAAGCGGCTTTTCTCATGGTGGGGAAATTTTGGGGCTTTGTGAGATATCTTGCGAAAGAGGTTAAAAAATCTATTAAAAAGAATATACTATTGTTTCTTGGACTTAAAGTCTCATATCTGAATGGTAAAACTACTTGTATGTTCTTTGTGGATTACGGAATCCTTGTGGATTCTGGAATCCATAGGAGTTATAAAATGGAGACCCGAGTTTGGTTATCTTGAACATGGTACACCTTGTTTATGGAGAATCCATACAACATGATTTTGGAATAACCAAATGTTATTACCCTTGGCTCCAATGAGTCACCATTACAAGAAAATATTTCACGGATTAAATCCAAAATGGAAGAATACAGAAAAATTTATGTTGATAAGACTTCTTGTTCTCTTCCATCATTCTCTGAATACTCTAAGAAGTATTTTGGTATTTTCTCAAAAAGAAAAAATTATGGATCTTTATATGGATCATATTAAGAATGATTTATTCAAAGATATTGATTTTTTAGATTCAAAATCGAGATGCTTCAATGATTTACGGATCGATCTTCAAGATCGTAGGATCGAATGAAGATGATCGAGGAATTTTCTATTCAAGAAAGTTTCGATCTTTTGAAGAATTCTCTCAAAGGGAAATTAAAATAATGCAAGTTTTAATGGAAGGTTCTTACCCTAATGGTTTCTTTACATCCTTTACAACTGAAGGATGGATATTCAACATGGAATAATTAGTTCAGTTATACTATCTCTGACTATTGAAAGTCTTACATTACAACATTTGGAGAATTCCTTCTCAAATTATTATTGACCATGAGAATAATGTTATTAATGATAAGAATTATCTCAAAATTCTTAAGAAAAATGATTAGAGTTTTGGAAGTATGGATTCCATGGCTCGAAAGCTTCACTAAGAAAATCAAGGAAGAAATGTTTATCGACTCATCGTCAAGAATTGGCCATTTGAAGTCTCTTAAACTCCTAAAAAAGCAAGCTCCATTATTGGCGATTTAGTGAAGATTTGGACTTAGCACATTCGGCAAGATGTGTCTATAGTATCGAGATAAAATCAAATTTTTGTCATTCTTTACGATAGCGAGACAAAAACATTCTCTGAATAGTAATTACTATTTATACTTTTTTACTTTTTTTAGCTTTTGCGGTTTTGTTTTTTTCCATATTTGTTTATTTTTATTTTGGAATCCGGGGTTTCATGTCCGGCTCTTTCCTCTATAAATAGGCTTGATTTTTCATTTGAGAATCTGTTTGAGTTTAGACTAAGCCCTCTCTTTTTTCTCTCTCTACCCTCTCTTGTGTGCAACCCTTGTAGCCTTGTAATATATCTGTTTATAAGTTTGTTTATGGTAAAGGCTCATTAAAATATAATTATTTGTTATTTTGTTTTTATATTTATATTTACGATGATCGCCTCCTCTATGGGCCAATTAGAATACTGCATTGAATCATGACTGACTTAAAAATACTCTACTATCATGTGCATTTGGAATTATATTCCTATAATGATCTGTAATTTGATATATCAAAAAGCGATTGGTTTAACGATGAGTTTGAGCTTTCGATTGATATTCATGGAGTTAACTATGTGGAATTTAGCCCTTGTTTTTGTAATACCATAAATAAGTATGAGGTATTTTAAGGCGTAAAAGCTTTTTCAGGTTAACTCATGGACTATGGAATTTCTCGATAAGTTTCTATTTGTGTTTGAAATCTCTTTTGTTAGTCTTAGGCGAACTATTTTTTTAAATTAAGATTATCTAGTCAAATTGATCACATAATTGACCTAATTGTTTTTTCTTTTCAAAAAAAAAAAAAAAAAAAAAAAAAAATAAGATTATCTTTTTAATTTGATTTTTTAATTTGAGTTCATTACAAAAGATTTATTCCTTCACGAACACAAACACTAATGATTTGACCAAAAGTATAAGACCTATAATGGATCGAATCGAGAATCCTTTCTAAGAGTTTTCTTAACTCTTTTTAAAAATAAATTAGGAAGACCATCAACAAATTTATTCTTCCAAATATCCTGATTACAATCGGGGATCTCATAAATCTGAGACAAAAAGTATCTTTATACCATCTAAAATCGATAAGAGTTTTACACTATTTAAAAAAAGAGTTACGGTATTTTCATATGTATTGGTATATTGACCCGGTAAAATGATCCAAAATAGTAAGAATCAAATAATAAACCTCATTGGTTTTTAGTCTCTCCGTTTTCAATTTTAATTGAATTAAAATTTTCCATTCTATTTTGGGGAGTCAAATAATTATCCCACTGGCTTTAAGTTGACCAATAAAACCCGAAATAATAAAACATGCGATCTAATATCATTATTACCACAAGTTTGACAAACATAACTATACATAAGCATCGCGATGACATTGGTGAAAATATGATTATCACTTTCACCATCAATATTCCATTCATATATACCTTTTCGAAATAAAATTATTGAAAAAGTTTTTTACATTTCTTCATTAAGAACATCCGTAGGAGTGAGTCTCTTATAATAATAAGTAGACATGGTAGGTCTATCGACCCGTTTCATTTTATTAATCTTATCACTATTACTAGGACTACCATTATTGGGTTGAATAGCATGATTATCAAATTTAAATCATCATCTAAAAATTTGAAATATTAAGATTACTAAATTTATCATTAATAATCTTCTCTAGGTCACTAATAGAAGCTTTTTAAAATCTTTTATCTCGATAGGAGATTGAATAGACTAAGTTGTTTTAATAATAACATTATTATAATTATTATTATCATTTTGATTTATTTTGAGAATCTATCTTAGAGATAATTTTATCAACTTTATCATGTAAAAAATAATTTCTTCTCCAATAATAGACATATAAAGATTACAAAAAATTATTTTTGCTCAATCATTTGATTAACATGTTTAATAGTAATTTGTAAGACATCATTTTCAATGATTACGGAGAATGGAAGAAAATTAAATATCCTTTCTCCTTTTTCAATTTGAAAAGGAACATGAGGAGAATAAGCATTTTTGTATACCACGAGAAATTATTTTATAATCTCTTTTTCGATGGTGAAATATAATCAATATAAAAATTTTAATAAATCAAGGAACATAATAAATAATTTCATTATGCTTTTCTGAAATTTATAAAAGTTGTCAACAAAGTAATATAAATCATCTTTTGAGAATGATTTAAAATACCAAATTCTAAACTTATCCCATTTAGGATTATTAAACTCATCATTAATATGAGCTCTAGTAGAAGAACCTTTAGAAAAATCTAAAAAAGTTTGTAAAATCCATAAAATTAAATTTTAAAAGTTACAATCCGAAATTGTTTGGGATCAAATTCATCTTTGTGGATTATATTGTTTTCATTAATAATAATTTTCTCATTGTTATAATTATTATTTTTTACAATGATATATTTTCTCTATAAGAGGAAGTAGAAGCTCTAGATTAAAAATTCTACTTCATAATCGAAAGGAGATATAAAAGAATGACTAGACATTGATCTAGTATAAGAAGTCGGATGTCTTCTTTGATTATTTTGAAAACCAATATTAATAATACCATCATTACTTTGAGCAATATGCTTAAAATCACTATTTATAATAGGATTTTTAAGAGCAGTTGTTCTATTATCGATTTTCAGGAAAAATAATTTCTTCCCACTTAATGGATCTTACGGTAGTAATATTTGATTTTCCAAAATTACTTTCTATAAGAATAGTCTCATTATTATCTTTCTCAATTCTTTTACATAGGATTGAGTGTAAATAAAAACTTATAATAAATCGATATGAGATACACATAACCTCATGCACGGTATGTAATTATAACCATGAGTTTTAACATTTAATGTTAAGGCTTCTAGAATATTACTATCAGATAAAGATAGAGATAAAATTAGGATATCGTCAAAATAATAGCGAGGTTCTAAAGCGAACTAGATTCTATAATTCCCATTAAGGATTTGTTGGGAGATGAATTTAATAAAAATTATATGATTTTGATTAAGATCCCAAAAACCCACGAGTATGACATGTTCGAGAATGATCTTGATAATTGAGTTAAATTGGTTTAGAGTATTGAGGATGTTATACTGCAAAATGTATAGTCGTGAGATATAGTTAAAGGATAGGTTACGAAGACTACGAAAAACTTCGGTATGTTTACGAAAAAAGCTGAAGTTTGATATGGCCCAGAAGTCTCTTAAAGACTTCGATATGGCGAAGGCCCGAAGACTTCGCCATGAAGACTCGATTATATCGGTCGATATAATCTGAAGACTCGAAGACCACGAAGACTCGAGAAGACTCTGAACCGCATAAGGTGGAAAGGCTGAAAGATCAAGAATCTTGAAAGCCTGATATTCACATGATTCGGTAATGTCTTTGAAAGCTTCGATTATGAACACAGATGTTCCAAAGGCCTTAATATATCAATCCTAAAAGGATACAATCTTGAGAAAAGGCGATGCCTTAGAAAGTTAGATATTGCAAGACATTCCGTGCGGAGAAAAATGAACTAAGTCGGAAGTGTTGTTAAGGTTATATCAAACTCGGGAGTTTGTAACCAAAAGAGCGATTGAAGGTGTCTACACCTTTAGCTGAAGACAAAAAAGTCAAAGAGGAAGATGACAGCATTACCATCTTGACCGTGGTTAACCGGTGCATTGAAAAAAAGATGTCGGATGTCACGAAAGTTCGGTTTTGCAAAAAAGTGAAATAGAGTACATGAAAGACTATTTACTAAAACATGTTAGGGAGTTTCAAACCCTAAATAGCCGTTTCTCACACACACCATAAGAGGGAACTCTTATCTCTCCACCGGCGGATAGTTTTCAAGAGTGACCTTGGTGTATTTATAAATCTTGGTGACCTCTGCTTTGTAAGGTTACGGGGAAATTTATCATAACTCAAGAGCTCAAACTTATTCTTGCAAAAGTTAAAGCACTTCGAAATACCTTGAATTTCCCAAATTAGCTTCTATATTGAAGAAGGCTCACTTTACTAGCCTTAGATTGATAAGATTTATCAGCTTAATTCGAGATATCCTAACCCTTTGCATTGTGCTTCATTGTAAAGGGATATCTCAATCTGATTGGAAACCAACCAAGAAACCCCAAACCCTTGAGAAGGTAGTTGGAGTGTGTTTTGTTGGTGAGTAGAGTTGTAAAAGAGTTAGTAAACTCACGGCGAGTAGTCGGAAAAACTCTAGAGGAGAAGTTAGTAAGCTCTGAGGGTAGTCTGAAAGCTTGTGTGTGATTGAGTAAATAAACTACGGTAGTCGAGAAAACTCAAGGTCGGGTTGAGTAAGTAAACTCACGTGGAAGTAGTCCGAGGAAAACTGGGGCGAGTTAGATAAAGTAAACTCACGAGGTAGTCGAAGCTTCGAGTTGATAGTGAATTTCTCTCTGAAGAGTCGAGGAGAGTGGATGTAAGGCTTGAGTCTGAACCACTATAAGCTAACATGTGTTCTTTATTGCTTTCCTTATCGTATGCTTGTTGCATTGACTTGATTTTTGAAAGCATACTTTCCTTCGATTGGGAATCAATCACTTTGAAGTTGCATAAGTGAATCCGCGACTGTCATTTATTTCATAAAGGGAATGTTTTTAAAAGCTTAAAGCAGGTATAATAATCTAAGGGCCAACCATTAGAACATTTGAGTAGCTAGAGCAGGATGGTTATCAAAGCTGAACTCTTTTATGAGGTTAATGGCCTAGATTATCGATCCAAGCAACTTCGGGATCTCTGACACTTCGAGGATTGATTTGGGATTATACGAGAATTATCTGGCGACTTCGGGATGGCTTGTCTCAGTGAACTTTGACTCGAAGCGTCTGTGCTTCTCGAGAACCTGTCTGCGGGATTATCGGCCCTGACCTCGGTAAGAAAAAGTTTTAAAATCCTTTGAACACGTGTATTCCCCCATACCGTGTAAGACTACCGTTTACGGGACCAACAAGTGGTATCGGAAGCGGTGGTTCAACTTGACCACTTTCTTTGTGTTGACCAAAGTTTTATTTTCAAAAAATCATCGTGTAGGTCTATCGAAACCAGATCTTAATTCTTTGAAATTTTTTCTTTTCAAAAGATCAGAAAAATGTCTTCTAAAAACTTCCCATGTTCTCGATGAGAACTATGATCTATGGGGCGAGAATCACGAGGGCTCGTCGTATTCAAACATGGCGTATGTGGAAGTGGTTTCTCAAGGACCATTCAAATTTCTTGGTGAATCGAGAATTCTGAAGAAGAGGAGAGAATTGATCCTGAAGCATAATTTTCTAAGTCGATGACCAAAAGCTAACTCTGAGGAGAAAAAGTTAGTCAATCTAGACTACATTCTGAAAAAACCTTATTTATCTGATCTGATTGATGATGGTGTGATGGGAATGATCTCTCACATATCTTTGCTAAAAGAGATATGTGATACCTAGGTTTGTTATGTGCTAAGGCACGATCATATAAAAAAAAACAAACTTTCGTGGCAATTGGAAAGTTTGTGATTTTTTAAATGGATAATGGTGAATCGATAGACAGGTGGAAATTAGTTCACTAGCATCATGAATGATCTAAAGCACTTGGAAAGAAATATCCACAAGAAAGTGGCATTGAAAATTCTTAGAATGCATCTAAGAAATGGGATATTCATGCGATGGTGATTAAGAAAACACCAGAACATTAGTTCAATGCCATACCAACAAGTCTTCTACAAATTTGAAAGCATGAATTTGTAATTGATAAAAAATCGAAAAATTTGGCCAAGTACCAAGATGATTCTTCATCGAGTAAGAATGTGGCTTTAAAAAGCGAAAGATAAAACACAATAAAACTAGAAGTCAAGAACCCCCACCCGAACATCAGGATGAGCTTGAGGAAAACCTTGATGGCGGGAGGATTAGCCAGAGGCTAATAAATAATTGGAAAATACAAAATTTATTCACGGGAACCATAGGTACCAGAAAGAAACTGAGGGAATGATCAAGTGAGAAGAAAGAAAGGACACGGTGGAAGGATCTTCCATCGAAGAAAGGACTCAAGTCGAAAAAGAAAATGATGTCAGGATGGTGATGATACCAGATCATCTAATTGCGGAAGAAAGGTCACTTCGGTATGATTGTCGAGTTAGTCTTTAAGGAGAGAAGAAAGAACCAAGTTAAAAAGACGGTTCTCAAGAAAAGGCCGTGATTGCGAGAAGAAGAACACTTCGAGGAAGGGATCTAGCTCTTGAATGGATATTCTCCCGGGCGGTGAAAGTGATGACATGCATCGTGTGTTGGCCGTTGAGTAAACTATACGTCTCTGTTGTTGCTCCTACACTAGCACAAGAGTTTTCAAGTTCAACAAAGCGATCATTTTGACTTTGATGGATTCTTTTGAGAATGCGATGAAGGAATATCTTTGTTTTTCTCGAGGGCTGCTAAATAAAACTCAAAAATGCGAAATAAAGGCTGAATCTTTGAAAATCTAAAATGGAAAGACTCTAGCAAAAGCGAGATCCTTCTCCCGATTAATGGGGAATCTTGATGAAGCTGGATGTTACGAAAGTACAACTCTCGGAAGAAAAGAAGTTGATCATGTCCCTACTTAAAAATTTAGAAAATCCAGCTAAAGAGATTAAATTAATCGAGCCCGAGATTCAATGACCTCTCTGAGAAGCATAAAAACTCTCTGAGCTGTGAGGATAGTGCACGTAAGAAGTTAACTCTCTATTGAATAAAGCATCCCCAATGTGATAGATGACATTGATTACCGGAGATCTTGCACTATAAAAAAAAGCCCGGATTGGGATACACTCGAGGAACCTCACAAAGGTCATGAATCTTTTGTCGTGTAGCGAAGACTATCTTTTGTAAACGATGTATATACACTTGGTGAAGAGCCCAAGGTTGTAAACAAGGAAAAAAGGACATATGGTTTGATAAAAAGCTGAATGATCGGGTTAAGCCCAAACCTGAGATGAAGGCTAGAAAACACGAAGCGGTCGATTGGAAGAGATTCGAGCAAGTACTTCAAAGCCTCCCGGGCTAGAATGCAAATCTGAAAGGCTCAGCTTTGAACCATCGGAGGAATCTCGGATGAGAAACACTTCAGTGAAGACATTCTCAAGCCCAAGAGACCAAGTCCCTCGGTGCTGTTGAAAAGACCTGATTTCGTCTGAGACAACTTCAGAACCTCACTTGCTGAAATAAAAGGTTATCACGAACCCGAGTCAACAAAGATTTAGACCGGTACACAAAAGCCCAAAAAATGACTTCATCTGTTCACAAAGGCACGAACGAAGTAATGTGTAATTCAAAAATTAGTCCGTTGTTATTAGAGTTTCATCTTTGGATTCGAAAGCTAGCACTACACAAATTGAATTACCTAAATTGATCTGTTTTTAGGGAAAACAAAAGCGCTAAAGGAGTAGATATGTGTAAAAAAAACTGTTGATATTTATGGATGTTCAAGGCAACTCTCTAAAGAAGACACTTTCGATTATGTTGAACAAAAAGAGTTGGAATAATTCGAAGGAAGAAGGATTGGATTAGAAATATCCATGGTGTTTCATATGTCTATTGACCTAATGCTTTGAGGACCATCTGTGATAAGGGTTTGATGTTGAGTACTTATGTTTTTGTGAATTACATCCGTAAAAAGTCTTGTTGGTACAATTATGAAAAGGGAATTTTTTCTTGAGGAGTTAAACAAAAGATACATGTTTAGTTATAAAAGTTCCCACAATACAGTTGGTTATGGCGTAAAGAATGAATCACTAAATTTCAAAACCACTGAACAAGCTTACAAGATTAGTCTTGTGAGAGGGTTGGTGTTCGATCAATTTTGTGAAAAAAGGAAAAGCAAGTAAAGCATCATTTAAAAGAAAGTTGTTTCTCTTGAAGAATACTTGATTACTACATATGGATCTTTTGGTCTATAACACTGTAGAACTAATGGCGGGGAAATACACATTGGTAGTAGTTGATGGTACTCGAGAGATATCTTGGGTCATATTCTTTTCGATGAAAAAAGACTCGAATAAAGGCTGCGAGGATTCTTGAAAAGGCTCGATATTGAGAAAAATCTGAGTGTGGTCAAAATCAAGATCGACAAAGGCTGAATTCATAAATCATATCATATCGATTATTGTGCGAGAGAATGGAATTTCATGAAACATATCAATTTTGCAAGGACCATCAATCAATGGTGTTCTTTGAAAGGAGAACAAGACTACGAAAGAAGGCTGCCAAGGACTATGATAGGTTGAAGTGACATTCTAAAAGATTTTGAAATTTGAAATTTTATCAACCTTATACTACTCTCGAAACAGATCCATCTTGACCAAGAGTCGAAGGCAAAACACCTATGAGCTTTGGAATGAAATGAAGCCTCTTGTTTCTTTCTTTCGTGTGTTTTGGTTGCAAGTGTTTCATACTACCTGATAATGGTAAAGATCGGTTGAAAACTTTTGATAGTAAAAGGCGATGAAGGAATATTCTTAGGATGATACGAAGTCGATAAAAACTTTCGAGTTTACAAGTGTGGACTCTTATTATGGAGGAAACACCTCGTATTGTTTTGAATCTATTTTGTGTTCCGGAAAAGCAGGGAACATGATCTTGGATGAACTAACTAAGAGGATCACAGTTAAACTGAAGCGAAACATAAATCATCCACTTGAACACGAAAAAAAGAAGTGATCCTTATTATGATTGGGTGACTCGGACTTCGAATAAGGAAGTTGAGAATGGAATTGAGGATGGTGAGCCTCGGAAAACCAACACTCAAGGTGACCAATCACGAGCGAGACACAGTTCGGACTCGGGTATGTGATGCATGAAGATGTGGTCACAGTGAAAGCAATTTTGAATCTATCAGCGAAGGGAACAAATGTCTCGACAATGTTAAGAATAGAATCTCCCCGGGAAGATGATTCGCTTTCTCGCTTTTTTTGTTCCTGAGGTTCTTGATTTAAAAGAACCTAACATCTCAAATGTTGAGGATATTATTGAAGGGGAACATCAAGAAGGAAATGGTTAGATAGTCATCCTACAAAGTCCAGTTGTGGGTGATCTAGCGAAGGTGTTAAAACAAAAGGTTCCATGGTGAGAGTGCACTATTAAATTTGTTTCCTTTCGGGAAAAGAACACTGCTTTGAGATTAGTGAAGCTTCTAAGATTCTTATTGGATTCTTTTGTATGAATGAAATTTGAATCAATTCTCAAGGAATGAAGTATGGGAGTTGGTAGATAGACACGAAAGGCACAATGTCATTGGAACCAAGTGGGTTTTCAAGAATAAAAGAGATGAAAACAACAACATTGTAAGAAACAAAGGCAAAATTTAGTTGCATAAGGTTATTCCCGAAGAAGGCTTGGATTATGATGAAACCTTTTACTTTTGCAAGGGCCCAAAGCCATCAGTTGTTTCTTGCATATCTTTAACCCACATGAAGTTCACGATCTATCAAATGGATGTGAAAAAAGTGCATTTAAAGCGAGTGTGCTTAAAGAAAGAGGTTTATGTGGAACAACCTCCACAGTTTCAAACAAGAATGACCAAGTTCTGACTCGGAAAAAACTTTGTATGGTCTCAAAAGCGAAGCACCCGGAGCATGGTATGATACTCTTTCTGGGTTTCTTCTTGACCATGGTTTTGTCGAAAGGGCATTGATAGAACTCTGTTAGGGATAGAGGATGGGGAAAGATCTTACTAGTTCGAATATATGTTGATGACATCATTTTGGATCTCAAACCATCGGTTTGTGTGAAAAAAGTTTTCAACATTTGATGAAAACAAGTTGAGATGTCGATGATGGGAGAGATGAATTTCTTTCTAGGTCTTCAAGTAAAACAATCAAAGGAAGGAATATTCATCAACCGAGCCAAAATACACGAAGATCGATTGCAAAATATGGTGTACAAAATTGCAATGCGATTAGGATTCCTATGAATCTAACTACAGATGGATCGATTGGAAAAGCCGTCGGTGAATCATCATCGCGATTATAGAGGAATCATTGGATCATTTCTCTATCTCCGACAAGTAGGCCATATATAACATTTCTTTGTTGGGATATGTGCAAATGCCAAGCTAATCACAAGGTAGTCACATGGAGAATTTGCGAAAAAAGATACTAAGATATCTTAAAGGAGCGCTGTGAATAGAGGATTATGGTATCGGTGATGATAACCTTGAATGCTTGGTTACTTTCGAGATCTTTGACTATGGAGGTTATAGAATTGTGAAGTCCTAGCAGGAACTTGTCAATTTCTAGGAAACAAGTGATATCTTGGTTTCAAAAAGCAGGACCTCGATGCAACGATCTCTTTTGAAGTTGAATACATAGGCTGCCGGAAAGCTGCTTTGTGCTCAAATTCTTTAGCTCGGACAACAATTAAGGGATTATAAAGTTGAAGCCATGAAGTACCAATATTTTTGTGACAACAATAGTGCCATTGCTATTTCACAAAATCCGTTATTACACACGGATCTGAAGCATGTGGATGTCGGACATCAACTTCGCCGGAGAGATCATGTAATAGAAAAAGGACATAAGGATGGAGAAAATTCATCTTGATAGGCAAAAGAGGCGATATCTTGACTAAACCTTTGGTTTGAATCAAGATTTAAAAATTTTAGATTGAATTAGGGATGTTAGAACCGGTGTATAGAGTAAATCTGAAAAAAAGTGAAGATTTTTCGGATGCGTAAGTTTTCTCGAGTTCTCTTGAAACTTCGAGGATAAAATAAATCTTTGAACGAGTGTCGAGATTCGAAATTCTTTGAAGTCGATTTTTCGATAGCATCTTGAACCCGTTCGATACTCGATATTATCTTGACATTTTATCAAGAGGCGATTACTCGATAAAATGATAGAAATTAGTCTGAAGAAAAAGACTCGTGCGACTCGTTTATTGCTCAAGTAAAACTCGATAAATCATTCCTGATAAATATAAAACACGAGGAATGTTTTTTTGGGCGGGATCGTTTTATATTAGAAGAAGGTCAACGGTCATTTAATGCTACGCCGCATTATTGACCAATGAGGATATTTTGGCGAACTTTACTTTTAGAGATGCGTCGGTTCGTATACCCGGTGTCGGAGATTAATCTCGGCAGTTTACTTTCACTAACCAACCACGATTCTCCACGATCTCGAAAGCTATATACCGCTTTAAGCCATTCAAGCCAAAATTTTATCAAACCCTTAGTTTCCAAATCCTCTGCGATTAAAAAATCCCTTTGCCGAAAATCTCGAACCCTAAACTTCAAATTCTTAAATCAATCTCTAAAATGGCTGACCTTGTTAGAAATTAGCTAAAACCAACAAGCCGTGATGCAGGTTAGATTGTCTCACTTGAAAGTACAACCAACTCAAAGCGAGAAGGAGGAGCTCTGCATATGATTAAGTGGCTAAAATCACCCATCTGATCGTGGCCAAACCCGGACCCGAGGAGTTCATAAAAAAAATGTCGAATTCATCTATAATTTGAGAATAGATGAAAAAATGGTATGCATTCTTGATTACCCCGCATCACATTTAGACGATTAAAATCAAAATCGTCGATTTTGAGAGGATTTGTGCATAATTCGAAAAATCGAATGATGTCTTTGAGCTCTGTGATAGAGATATCTGCGATGTATATGTCGGGTTGAGAAGCGGGGAGTACCTAGAATCGATTAATAGAATCCTGTTAAATTTGAAATGACATTGCATAAGAGGCATCTA